>MU689030.1:156239-200724 GCA_026770625.1 Nicotiana glauca | reverse complement strand
CAGCCCAAGCGCTATAATACTGCGGCGTGCAGTCCGATCCACATAATGTATCACTGCGGCGTGCAGTCCGATCCATATAATACACTACTGCGGCGCGCAGTCCGATCCACATAATATATCACTGCGGCGTGCAGTCCGATCCATATAATATACTGCTGCGGCGTGCAGTCCGATGCATGCATGTATATGTATGTACTGCTGCGGCGTGCAGCCCGATCCATATCTCAGTCCAGAACATGCAAATGAGCCACTCGGGCAATGTCAAGTAATAGCTTTTAACTCAAAACATCAGAAAAATGCAATTTCTGTCGTTAAACTTTAGCAATATGACTGCACATTTCAAAACAATGTTTAACTTAGGACTGAAACCCCTATAGAGTTCAAATAACCGGCACGAAGCCCAAAACATGGCAATCAACCCAATTCAAGATAGCATTTAGCAAGTTTCTGTCAATTACGCAGTAAAATCCACAACCGGGACGGACCAAGTCACAATCCCCAACGGTGCTCTACCCCACGCTCATACCAGGCGTGCAAGTCACCACAATACAGCACTATGATGTGCAAATTCGGGGTTTTAAACCCTCAGGATATCATTCACAAGTATTACTCACCTCGAACCGGTGAAATTCCTCGCTCGCGACGCCTTTGCCCCTCAAATTGGCCTCCACGCGCGTCAAAACTAGCCAAAAACAGAGCGAATACATCACAATATGCAAATGGGATAACACCCAATCAAAAATAATCGAATTATAGCAAACACCTCGAAACTAGCAAACCCGAGCCCCGGGCCCGCTTCTCGAAAAATTATGAAACTTACATTTTCAGAACCCTCGTCTCGCCACGAGTCCGTACATACCAAGAACTCCCGAACCCGAGCTCAAATGACCTATCAATTCCAAATTTAGAATATTATTGCTTCAAGCCCTAATTTCTTACAATTTGGCTATAATCTCATGAATTTCAAGTCGAAGCCCCTTGAAAACCCTCAACAAATGCTCCCAAGCTCGCTCAAAATGGTAGAAATGAGCTTGGGTTCGCGGATGAAATGTTATAAACCATTATGTCCAGTCCCTGACAGTCCTTCATCGCGTTTGCGTAGCATGCCTCGTGTTCGCGAAGGCCAATCTCCCAGGCCCTTCGCGTTCACTTAGCATGCCTCGCGTTCGCATATGCCAAACGTCCCCAGGCCCATTTTTCCTTCTACGCGTTCTCGATCACTCTTACGCGTTCGCGTAGAACCTTGACCCAAAACTTCGCGTTCGCAACTCCCTCATCGCGTCCGCGAAGGCCAACATCACAGCCTTCCATTTTTCCTCTTCGCATTCGCGAGACTCCCCTCGCGTTCGCAAAGAAGGAAACCAGTTGACAGCAACCAGCAGCTCAAAAATTTCCAAAAACGACCCGTTGGGCGTCCGAAACACACCCGAGGCCCCCGGGGCCTCAACCAAAAGCACCAACATGACTTAAAACATTATCCAAATTTGCTCAAACTATAAAAACACTATCATTGACATCAAAATCCTCAAATATCATCAAATCAAGGCCTAAGTTTTCTTTGAACTTTCAAAGCTCGCATTCGATCAAGAACCCAACCAAACGACATCCGAATTGCCTGAAAATTTGCAGACATATCCAAAATCACCTAACGAAGCTACTGCAACTCTCAGAATTCCATTCCGACCGTCGGATCAAAATCTCACCTACCCACCGGAATCCGCCAAAAGTCAAACTTCGCCAATTCAAGCCTAATTCTACACCGGACCTCCAAATTCAATTCCGATCGCACTCCTAAGTCACAAATCATCACCCGAAACTATTCGAATCATCGGAATTCAATTCCGAGCCCTCTAACTCATAAGTCAATATCCGGTTGATTTTTCCAACTTAAGTCTTCTTAAAATAGACTAAGTGTCTCATTTCCAACCAAACTCTATCCGAATTACTTCAATTTCACCAAACACATGTATTGAAACATATAGAGGCATAAAACGGGGAAAACGAGGAGGAAATACCTGAGACGACGGGTCGGGTCGTTACAATATCTTTACTCGACAACTCTTTCATCCTTCCCGGGTGAAGAGGTGCAGCTGTTGATACCCAATTTTTTCTTTATTTTTAAATATGAAAAATACCTTCAAAATAGCCTATATATGCATACATAAGTATATCCTAAGGTTGCATTATTTTTTTTAATTTTCCAAAGATTTTTTAAATCAATTTGCTGCCCTATTTATTTAAGAAAAACCCAATAATTTCCCCAGAATTATCATTCTTATTGGATTCTCACGTTTATACTAAAATATGGCTAAGATATTTTTTTTACATATTTTTACAAATTTATTTAGTATTTTTAAGGATAAAATTGCATAATTGCCTCTCCACCCCAGTGTAGGGGTAAGGTCTGCGTACACACTACCCTCCCCAGACCCCACTAAGTGGGATTATACTGGGTTATTGTTGTTGCAATATTAGCCATTTTTAGGTTTAAATACGTCTCATATTTATAAAATAGAATATTATATTTTTAAATTGATAATTATATATTATAAATCATTTTAGTGCTTTCAATTTATTTTCAGAAATTTATTTACTATTTTCTATAAATTAAATGGGAAAAAGGCTATTTAACTTATATCCAGATTTGGATTTCTAATTTAGCTTAAAATGAATCAAACCCCAACCCAAATTAAACCATCCTTAAGACCCAAGCCCAATCCCTAAGTCCACCCGACCCAATCAGATTAAATCTTGGCCGATGATCAATTTTGATCAACGGCCCAGATCCATTCTAACCAAATTAAACAAACAATTCCCCCAAACCCCTCTCATTCCTCACTCAACCAACTCTCATCTCTATCTTTCTATCTTTTGTTCTCTCTAGAACCTTCCCCCTTCCCCCTCCGCTCCGATGAGCTTCACTCGCCTTCTCCGACCACTTCTTGGCCTGAATCCATGGCGGTCTCACCACCCACCAGCCTTCTATGGTTACTACATGCTTGGTTGCTGAAGTTTCATGGCCTGACCACGAAGAAGCTTCATCGAGACCTTGTTTGATTCAAGTTTTATGGCCATCTCCGGCCTTGCTCCGGCAAGCCACGTCTTTCGAGCCTGGCCTCAACTCCTCCTGCTTAGATCAATGGCTATCCAAGCCTTTCTCACCATTTGGGTTCCTCTGAAACCCTAGCTTTTGATGTTCTTCTGATCTGTTCTAGATCCGTGTTTTAACCTAAACTTTTAAACGATTGCTTGATATTTATTTTAAAACTATGCTTTCAAAACCTTTATTTTCTGGTCTAGGGTTTTTGAGTTATTTAGATGTTTCTCTGATTTTCTTTTTCTCTTGTGTGCTTCTTCTACTATGTTTCTTATTAAGTTTCTTCTTCTGTGTTCTTGTTAAGTTTCTTCTACTATGCTTCTTTATATGTTTTTCCTACTGTGTTCTTATTAGTTTCTTCTACCAGGATTATTGTTAGTTTCTTCTAGTATGTTTCTTTGAGTTCGTCTACTCTGTTTCGCATGTTGTTCTTTTACTAGGTTTCTTATTAGTTTCTTCTACTATGTTTCTTTGAGTTCTTCTATTGTGTTTCACATGTTGTTCTTTTACTATGCTTCTCATTAATTCCTGCTACTAAAAGAGCATGTTAGAGGTGTCAGTTCCTTTCTGAGTCCTCTGAACCTATTTCGATTAGTATCGTTTTCCTTGATTACTTGTCCCCTCATCTATGCACTCGATTGATGGTAAAATTCCTAGAATTTGGGGGTTCATCCGATTATTGAGACCATTGGCTATGTGATATGCTTGTTCTTGATCTTTGACATTGTTTGATTTTAGAAACCCTAACTATTTCGAGTTTCTGAATTTGTTTCATCTGTTGCTCAACTGAGTCTTGAAATCTTTGTTTTAACATCTGTTTCTTTAAGCAATTCTGATTCTCTACTAAACTCTTCTAAGGTCTTTATACTGGACTCTTTGTATGTTATTTGATACTATCTCTCTTCTACATTGCTGACCTATGTGACTACCATGATCCTATAGTCTAGTACCTACCGTTTAAGTAAGAATTCCTTAATTAAAGGAATTCTTGTACTGATTAATTTTAATTGATACCCAATTCCTTAATTGTTTTCTTACCTTATTTCTTCATGTTTTTCACACTATAAATACACGACTCTTTCATTAACACAAAACATCCATCACTCACAGTCTTTCTGAACCTACACTTACACTAAAAAGTATTCTTTGTTGTTGCTTATACTGTGGCCTATTTACAAGACATGTTGCTTGTTTTCTATCTATTTTCTTCTTTGAAACTGGTATGTCATGATTTAAGATTTTTAGTACCACAACAATGCGTTTGTTTGTTGCTTTTGCATTTTTGCTTGTTTACTACTTGTGTATAGTTCAACACTTACTCTAGCATACTGATTTCTTTCTGCCTGTTTTACTATGAATCCAAACCCCCTACCCCCTATGTGTTTATGCTTTGGTTTGAGGCATGGCAATACTGCAAGTTATTGTCCATGAATCAAACTTTATCCCCTGGGGTCCTAGCCTCTAATAGTATGTGTTCTGATAGGCTTATAGGTGTGCTAGAACTCTCCATTGCTGGGCATGCCTGGAGTCTACCCTTGCCTAAGCAATAGGCTCTTTACAATCTCCCTATTCCCCTGAACCCCTTATATGAGTTTATTAGTAGCTGTTTCCCTCTCTTTCCGCTTTAGCATTCTGTTTTGCACTTGCACACTTTCTTAGTCTTTAAGTTCTGGCCCCTTCTTGTGAGCCTTGCCTTGGGACCCTTTGAGTTCCCTCTGAACTTGGAAACTTGAGGGCTGGCCCTTCCACACTGCACTTGTCCCTAATCTGATAATACATTTGGGTGTGACAATTTCCAGGAGTCCCTTTGGGGCTCTTAGGGAACTTTGACACACTCAAATAGGAGGAAGGCTTTGGATCATGATCTCTTGGAGTTAATTTACCACATATTTCAGACATATAGTCTGAATCAGGATCTCATTGGTTGTACTTTTATTCATGTTTTTCTGATGTATTTTTACTTTATTCCGTTGTGTAATAATTTGTAATAAACTCTGTGGATGGCTAGTGAAAAAGGTGGGTAACTATGTATGCGAAAAGTGTAAATACCATGCCTATAGTTATTTTAAATCTACATGTATATAGAAATAATGCCTATAGGTCCATCTGAATCCTGTATATCCATTTTCATCTAGAAATCATGTCCATAGGTATTTGGAAATCTGCATATGCAAATGCATATAGAAATCATGCCTATAGATCAAACTGTATCTTGTATATCCATTTTCATCTAGAAATCATGTCCATAGGTATTTGGAAATCTGCATATGTAAATGCATATAGAAATCATGCCTATAGGTCCTTCTGAATTCTGTATATTCGTTTTCATCTAGAAATTATGTCCATAGGTATTTTGGAAATTTACATATGCAAATGCATATAGAAATCATGCCTATAGATCAAACTGAATCCTGTATATCCATTTTCATCTATAAATCATGTCCATAGGTATTTGAAAATCTGCATATGCAAATGCATATAGAAAGCATGCATATAGTCCTTTTGAATCCTGTATATCCATTTTTATCTAGAAATCATGTCCATAGGTATTTGGAAATTTGCATATGCAAATGCATATAGAAATCATGCCTATAGGTCCTTCTGAATTCTGTATATTCGTTTTCATCTAGAAATTATGTCCATAGGTATTTCGGAAATTTACATATGCAAATGCATATAGAAATCATGCCTATAGGTCCTTCTGAATTCTGTATATTCGTTTTCATCTAGAAATTATGTCCATAGGTATTTCGGAAATTTACATATGCAAATGCATATAGAAATCATGCCTATAGGTCCTTCTGAATTCTGTATATTCGTTTTCATCTAGAAATTATGTCCATAGGTATTTCGGAAATTTACATATGCAAATGCATATAGAAATCATGCCTATAGGTCCTTCTGAATTCTGTATATTCGTTTTCATCTAGAAATTATGTCCATAGGTATTTCGGAAATTTACATATGCAAATGCATATAGAAATCATGCCTATAGGTCCTTCTGAATTCTGTATATTCGTTTTCATCTAGAAATTATGTCCATAGGTATTTCGGAAATTTACATATGCAAATGCATATAGAAATCATGCCTATAGGTCCTTCTGAATTCTGTATATTCGTTTTCATCTAGAAATTATGTCCATAGGTATTTCGGAAATTTACATATGCAAATGCATATAGAAATCATGCCTATAGGTCCTTCTGAATTCTGTATATTCGTTTTCATCTAGAAATTATGTCCATAGGTATTTCGGAAATTTACATATGCAAATGCATATAGAAATCATGCCTATAGGTCCTTCTGAATTCTGTATATTCGTTTTCATCTAGAAATTATGTCCATAGGTATTTCGGAAATTTACATATGCAAATGCATATAGAAATCATGCCTATAGGTCCTTCTGAATTCTGTATATTCGTTTTCATCTAGAAATTATGTCCATAGGTATTTCGGAAATTTACATATGCAAATGCATATAGAAATCATGCCTATAGGTCCTTCTGAATTCTGTATATCCATTTTCATATAGAAATCATGATCATAGGATTACTATATTCATATAGAGATCATGCCTACAGGATTGTCCAAATCTGCACATTCAATTACACCTACATATCATGTTCATAGGTTTTAAACATTCAATTATACTTAGATATCATGTTTATAGGTCTTAAACAAATCCAGCATCGGGATATCATGTCTTAAATAAAATTCGGCATCTAGAGATCATGTTAATAGGTTTGAAATGAGTCTTTGTACATTTTTATGCCATGTCTGCAAAGGTTCAAATCAACTACGAGTAGAAAGCATGTCTGTAGGAACTCCTATTCGAATCTGAATCGCTTCATTCACGTATAGAGCTAAAATTAGTAATAAAGGGTACTACCAGTTGCAGAACTTATGACCTTCGCTAAAACTTGCCTTTATTTTAATAATCTAAGTATTATTTTTAACCAATACGTATTCCATTTATTTTTTGACCATGTTATTTCACTGCTTTCTGAATTCAGTAGATACCATGCCTATAGGATCCTTGTCCAACACTTAGGCAAGCATTAGGGTAAAGTTAAAAATTAAATATGTTCTGCTAATAACTACAACCAGCAGGCAGGCTTTATTTGGGCTTCTTATCTGAATTATGTAATAAATCAATCTGCCTCAACCTTTAAGCTCTCTCATGTTTAGTACTTAATCAGACCTTAAATAGTATGTGTAAGTCATGCTAATTACGTGTTTCTTTGTTTAAAGGGGGTATATCTGAGCCTTTACCTATTATGTGCTGCCCCCCAACTTGTTATACATGTTTTGTACGCCGCCTTAGAATATTTGCCTTTGAAACCACAAATAGGCCTAACATTCCCCCCCTTTAGGATCAGTAGTCCTAAATGCCTCCGGGACTGATAGGATTGGGACGCGTAATAACATGCAATAAGTAAACGAGACCATTCCGCGCTTTAATACCTTAATGGTGTGGGAAGGGTAGATATGGATATGATGACCACGTAACAATGTCACGTGTAGCCCCTCATTGAGGAGTGATTACCGGGAATTTTGTGGGGTGATCCATATTATTAATAAACCTAGGACCCCCTTTCCCTTTATTTCTTTGTCTCTTTTAAAAATTTCAAACTCTTTCTTCTAAGAAAAATTAGCTTTCTTTTAGTTCTTTCCAACTTTATTTATTGGTAAACCATTATGTGAAAATTCCCTCTCATTTGAAGCTTTATTTGCCTACATGTTATTTGCACCTAAATTCACAATAGTAGTCTGGCGGGGAACCACACTAGTGGATTCTGAGGGGTGCCTAACACTTTCCCCTTAGAATAATTTCGAGCCCTTTACCCAATCTCTTGTTACTCAAATCAAAACCTCCTTGGTGTCCTAATAAACCCTAATCATTAGGTGGCGACTCTTCAAATCAAACCCAATTCCCAAAAGGAATGAGTTTCCCTCCCAAATGTCATAAACCCGATTTCGCGAGAAAAAAGGGGGCGCAACAAAACTTTACACCTTTCCCCCAATTTCTCAACCCAATCTTTAAATAAATAAAGAAATTAATGACAGATTAGTGGAATATATTCAAAAATGAGTCAAGAATCCTTAACAAAAAAATTTCTCTGGAAATACCCTAAAATCTCCCCTTAATCCGAGCTCTCTAGGTCCAAAAGTGGATAGTGAAATCAAACCCTCGAACTTAGGCCTTTTCTGCCAAGTTAAACCGCATCAGGGGCCTAATATGCACTTCTGCGACACCGCACCTGCAAAACAATTATCGTAGGTACTGAATACTCTTGAGTCCCATCATTGGGTTTCTGCGCACGCGGTTCTATGAAGGGTGTCCTCTTCTACCATTCCTGTCTTCCTGGCCTATGTCGCATCTGCGACCTACCTCCACATCTACGGACACGTAGATGCGGTCAATATATCGCACCTGCAATACCAGGTGAGCAGGCCAAAAGCGCATTCGTAGTTTGAAGGCCGCTTCTGTAGTGCTGCACCTGTGGCCCAAGGTGTGCAGGTGTGGTTGCATTAGACATTGCCAAGCTTCAGCAATCACTCAAAGCTCATTTTAGTCTGGATTCAATCTGAATCATACCCGTGGCCCCATACGAATAAATCAACAAGTCTTAAAATACTATAAGAACTTAGTCGAGCCTTCAAATCACATCAAACAACACTAAAAATACGAATTGCGCATCGATTCAAGCCTAAAGAACTTTTGAACTTCTAACTTCCACATTTGATGCTAAAACCTATCAGGCACACCCGATTGACCCCAAATTTTGCACACAATACGAACCTACTCCAATTTACGGAATAGGAATCGACTCCGATATCAAAAAGTCCACTCTTGGTCAAACTTTCCCAAAATTCCACCAATTTCCAACTTTCGCCAATTAACGGTGGAATGACCTACATGTCTCCAAATCAATATCCAGACACGCTTCAAAGACCAAAATTACCATACGGAGCTATTGGAACCGATGAAACTCTATTCCGGAGTCATCTTTACACAAGTCAATTTATGGTCAACTCTTACAACTCAAACATCAAACTTAAGGACTATGCATCCCATTTCACTGCAAAACTCTTCTGTTCCTGACACCTAGAACCCCGACAAGTCAATTAACTACAAAAAGGAACCGAGGAGGCAATAAATAGAGGACCAAGGCTATGACTCTCAAAATGACCGATCGAGTCATTACAGGTCAGTAAATACCGAATATGTCTTAACGGAAGTTCACGAAGGCACTTCCGGAAACCATTTGGAGTGGAATATTTGGGTTAGAAATTAATCAAAGCTGGCTATTAGTAGTTCGATATGGAGAAAGATGCAAAGGACTTTTTACGAATATGCGACGGTTGACAAAGACACACACCGATGATCCATCAACCCCGAGAGCTAATCCATTCGTACTTGTCCCCATGGCTATTCATGAAATGGAGAATGGACATTACCGGTCCCCTATCGTGGCCACCCGGTAAGACATAATTCATACTGTTTATGACCGAATATTTTCTAGATGGGTCGAAGCTCAAGCATTTGAGAATGTCCGGGAAAAAGAAGTCATTGACTTCATTTGGGACCATATAATATACCATTTCTGGATACTAGACGAGATCGTGTGCGAAAATGGGAAGAAATTCATTGGCATCAAGGTAAACAAGTTTTTCAAAGACCACAACATTAAAAAGATATTATCGACACTCGATCACACTAGTGGGAACGGGCAAGAAAAATATACAATTAAGAGCATACTCCAAAACCTGAAAAAGAGGTTGATCGATGCAAAAGGAAAGTGGAAGGAAATTCTACTCAAAGTCCTATGCACATACCGTACAACTTCGAAGTCTAGTATCGGGGCTACCTCGTTTTTATTGGTCTACTGTGCGGAAGCATTAATACCGGAAGAAGTGGGAGAACCAAGCCTCAAGTTCAAATATACGACCAAAGAATCGAATGGAGGCCATGAGCACGAGCCTAGAACTATTGGATGAAAGGCGTGAGGCCTCCCTAGTCCGGTTGGCCGCCCAGAAACAGAGGATATAAAGATATTACAACTGAAGAGCGAACCTCCGACACTTCAAGATTGGGGACTTGGTATTAAGAAAAACAACATTGCATACCCAAAATCGGAACAAGGGGGAGCTGGGACCGAATTGTGAAGGACCATATCGAGTCGTCAGAATTACCAGAAAAGGCTTGTACAAACTCGAACTAGAAAATGGAGCACAACTACCAAACAACTGGAACATGACACACTTGAAGTGGTACTATTTCTAAGGTACGATCTAATTTACTTTTTTAAAATACTATGAATCGGACTAACACTTCAGTCAACATTCAACGGAGAATGTGACTATTAGGTCTGAAAGCATGCGTTGCACTCTTTTTCCCTTGAACTGGTTTGGTCCCAAATGGGTTTTCCCGCAAAGTTTTTAACTAGGTAACAATAAATCATGCTAACTTTGAACGGAAGGTCGGTCTTAAATCGAAGCCAATGGGCACATCAACAGTATTCGAGCTCTATCAAGATCGACCTCGAATGTTGGGGGTCACTGATAAGTAGGGTTTTTGACTGCTTATTTGCTCTCTTTTACTTGCGTCTTAACTCAAAATACTTAAAGGAATTCCCAAGAACCAATAAAATGTGCTTCTGTACAGGAATATTGGGAAAGGAACCAAAGAAGTCAAAATCAACTCATAAAGGAGTCAAAAGTGAACAAGAACGAAAATAAGGCAAAAAGGCCTATAGTGCAGATCGCACCATATATGTTCAGCCATAGAAAAGGAGATTCAGAGAGTGGTTTTTAGGAAGGCTCAAGGCATGCGGACCGTACCAAAATTGTGCGGCGCACACAAAATTATGTGGTCCGCAGAAGACAAAGATCAGAGAGATGAGATTTTTAGAGTCAAGCTTTAATACGGACCACACTATTTTTGTGTAGCCGCACAATCAGAAGCTTGGCCGCACTCATTTTTATGCGGAGCACAAAAGTCCCAAAGTACCAAGCCCTAATTCTAGGAATGCGGACCACACTATAATTGTACGATCGTATGAGCTCATTGTGTGGACCACACACAAAATTATGTGGTCGTACAACCTTCACAGGGGCATTTTTGTCAGATATTTTCAGCTTTGTATAAATATTTTTTGTCATTTTTAGGTTAAGTTTTGTATTGGGAGAGCACCTGAGCAGTTTTCTTTACTGTATTGAGTAATTTGTACTAGATTAGCTTCTAAACATTAGATTTTCTTTCCCAAATCAATTATTATGCATTCTATCTTCATTTCTTCTCGCATTTCTTCATTTTTCATAAGTAGCTAATTTTCTCGCTAGGGTTGTGGCCCTACCCTAGTGTGGAGTACTTAATGGGTGTTTTGTTTAGGGCTTGTTTCTGATTGAGTTAGTGATATTTAGCCTTGTTCATGCTTGAATTCTAGAGTTAATGGTGGAAAACGTTGATTCACACCTATTTGACTTAGTCTCTACTTGACAACGAGAGACTAAGTCTAGGAAAACTTTGCTAACAAGAAATTGGGGTGAACTTAAGAAATTGATAGCCCCAATTAAAGCGTTGAATCTATAGATAGTAAGACCCGACTTGAGAATATATAAAATTGATTTGTGCAATACATATTTGGACTTGAGAAAGCCAAATTGGGAAAAATGACTCAAACTACCGACAGGTATGGAGTGGGTAGTTGCGTGTGATTGCTATATTACATCCCCGACAAATCAAGCTCGCCCTAGAATTTTGAATATGTTAGGTAACCACCTAGGTGGAATTCACATCTTTTATTATTTGAAAAACTCTCCCTATATCTTTTATCAATACACAAGAATGTGGAAGTGTAATTTATAGTCACGTCATATAATTACACTAAAATATACCTAATTCCAATTCTAACTCCCTGTGGATTCGACCCCGACTTGCATTGAATTTTTATTATTACTTCGACCTCCTCACTACCTATACTTGAGGTTTGAGTCTGGCAACATCAGCCATCTCTATCAGGTTAATGTTCTTAGTAAGTGAAGAAAGAGACTTTGTACATGAACAACTTAGGCTCGATGGTTAGGACTTATTGTAAGGGACAAAAGGTCAAGTGAACCATCCCTATATAGGCCACCTTAGCCATAATACAAGCTTTTATGCGCTTTCGGTCATGTTCTTTACACATAGAAATGAAATAAATTTTTTATCTTGCTATTACGCATTTTTTGCCTCTTAAAACATACATACTAAGGACCCAAGGACTACCTCTATTCGGGGACTATCAGGCCTAAAGGCTACCCCTATCCGGGGACTATCGAACTCGGTCATTGTCGTCCGATAAATGATCGGGTAATTCGGATACCAACTCCGATAGGAACAAAATCTATTAGGTTGTGCCTAAACACAAAAGGCTACGACCGCCCTAAAAATGGCTTGGAGAAGTTCAAAGCCTGTAATAAAAAAACAAGGCCTTCATAAAAGTTCAAAACCTTCTAAAAGGTCACCCTCGGCAAAAACATCTTCTAAAATCATGCAAGCATATTGGGAAAACTTCCAATCACACTGAGTTTTCAAAGCCTCGAGCAAATAAATTTGCATCGAAGTTAGGCTCTGTTCAGACTGCTGAGAAATGAATGAGTTATTACTACATTGGATTCTAGGCTAAGGCATTAGAGCTATTTCCAAGAATAATAATTACGAAAAGATACTAAACAAGTAAAGACTTGAAATTTCAAGAAAGAGAAATTTTATATCTTCCAGAATGTATTTACAAAAGCCCAACAAAAATGGCCTCAAAATAAAAAACATTCACAAAACTAAGCTAACAAATTTCTAAGGAATTCATGCTGATCTTCACTGGAGTTGTACTTGTCGCTAGAACTGCCGGATACTTCGGATCCTTCAGAACCCTCGGATACTTTAGATCCCTTAGAACCCTTGAATACTTCGGATCCCTCAGAACCCTCGGAGTCTACGGCACCTTCAAGATTGGAAAGTTTATTCGCCTTGGCCTCAAGATTTATCGCTTCCTTGATCTCGGCCGACAGGTTGAAGCCTCAGGCGTGAATTTCTTCATGGGTCCCTTAGAGATAGCTGCCTCATATATTCAGCATTGATCTTCAGGCGGGCCTTGACTGCTTTGACATCGGCCTTTATATTGGGACACATCTCCTAAGCATCAGCAGAGGTTGTCTCCAACTTAGACTTTATTACCTCGTACTCTTTATCGTGGGTGTCCACCTTTGTGACAGCCGAACTCCGCTGTGCTCGGAGAACATCACTCTGCTGAGCCTGCTTGTCAGCTTTCTCCTTCACCACCCAAAGTTGAACCTCTATGTCACGACCCTAAACTCAGACCCGATCGTGATGGCACCTCTGATGAAGACAAGGCCAGTCGACACATACCCAATTCATTTTAAGCAATTAAGATAGTACAAATTAAGCCTTTAGTATCATAATAATCACAAAACAAAGGTGAATAATACAATTTGCAGAATAGACATAGCCCGACATAGGGATGTCACCAGTCATGAGCATCTATCATAAACACTACAAGTCTAAAAGAGTCTATACAACTATTACATAACTAAAACATGAGAAAATAAGATAGAGGGAGAAGCACTAGGCTGCGATGGCCGAGCAACAACCTAGTGAATCTCCGAAGTCTGCTAGAAGCTCTTAACCCTCGCAAGCAGAACCTAAAGTGCCTGAATCTGCACACGGGGTGCAGGGAGTAAAGAGAGTACTCCAACTCAGTCAGTAATACTAGTAAATGCAGACAAAGCAATAAGAAATCACGTAAAAGCACATCAACAGGCTATAAAGAATCAGTAAAAACCAGTAAAAGATATGAAACAGTGAAAATATGCAAAGTCACTTTAGTTCAGTTTAAGCTTCTTTAGAATGCCTTTTTAACATTTAAGCAAGTAAATGACAGGCAATTAAAAAAGATGAACACATAAAGAACCGCACCTCAGGCACAGTACTAACAAAATCAGCCCCTCGGGCAGCAAATGGAACAATACCATCCCCTTAGGCTATATCTTATATCACAATGGGTACCCACACTCACTGGGGGTGTGCAGACTCCTGGAGGGCCCCTTACGGCCCAGGTGCAATATCAATCCATCTCATGGAATAGGCTCTCGGCCTCATATCAACAAGCTACCTCGTGGTGTACAATCTCAGGCCCTCAACCTCATAATCATAATCATTATATCCTTACAACACATGCCCTAGGCCTTACTTAGTCAGAATATCATAAGCCACTCGGGAAATCGTAAAACATAATCCTCAGCCCAAATTATCATTTTAAATATCATTTAATGTATTAAAACAAAGTAGACAAGGATGAGTTATGAAAACAGTAGAATATAGCATGACTGAGTACAACTGTAAAGTTAAAACAGTGAGAAAATATCAGTAAAAATTCCCTAAGGGTCCAAATAGATGGCACAAGGACCAAATACGGCATTCAACCCAAAACATGATGATAGCAAATTGTTTTCAATCAAATACACGATAAAAAAATCATTTGGGACAGATAAAGTAACGATCCCCAATGGTACATGACCCTACGATTGTCATCTAGCATGTGCGTCACCTCAATATAGCACAACAATATGTAATCCGGGGTTTCATACCCTCAAGACAACATTTAAATTCGTTACTCACCTCAATCCGGTCCAAAATCTAGTCCCTGATGCCTTTTCCCCTCGAATCGGCCTCAACTCGCGTCGAATATATCCAAAATAAGAATCACGACATCAAAATATACTAAGGGAACGAAGCCTATGCAAAAAAATCAATTTTCAACACAAATCCCGAAATTATCTAAAACCCGACCCTTGGGCCCACGTCTTGGAATTCAATAAAATTTGCATCAATAGATGCCTTATCTCCCCATGAGTTCATACATATCAAAAGTCCCAAAATCCGACCACCAATGGCCCCTCAAATCCTCAAGTCTAGATCTCAAATACCAAGCCCTAGATTCCTCAATTTAACCCTTAATTTCCACTAATACCATGATTAACCAATGGAAAAATGATCATAAACTCAAGTAACGAAGCTTAGGGAACTTACCCAACTGATTCACCTCTATTTTCCCTTGAATTCACTGCCCTAGATCGTTTCCTATCTTCAAAAAAGGAGAACGTAGCCAAAAATTCGCGATGGAAATATTATATACTTCTATTCCACGGATTCCGCATCTGCAGCCCTGATACCGCTTCTGCGGTACTGCTTTCGCGGTCCATGAACCGCTTATGCGGTTTTCACTTAAGCCGCCTCCTGCGTCTGCAACCATATCCCCACATCTGCGCACACACAGGTGTGGTCCACATACCATATCTGCGGTTTCACTCAACACAGCCTTTGGCCGTATTTGTGGCTCCAAACACGCTTCTGCGATACCGCACATGCAGTCCCCTAGCCGCAAGTGCGGCTATGACAACAATGGAACATCTTCAGCTTCCAAAACAAACTTCTAACTTTCCACCAACCATCCAAAATCACCCCGAGGCCCCCAGGACCTCAACCAATAGCACCAACAAGTCTTTTACCACCATTCAAACTTATACCAATTTTCAACATACCTCAAACAACATCGAATGACACAACGAAACTACTGTAACTCCCGGAATTTCATTTCGACCCCTATATCAAAATCTCACCTATCAACCGGAAAACACCAAAATTCCATCTTTGCCAATTCAAGCCCAAATATACTCCGGACCTCCAAGACACATTATGATCACGCTCATAAGTCCCAAATCACCTCCCGAAACTATCTGAACGATCGGAACTCACATCCGAGCCCTTTGACACATAAGTCAACATCTAGTTATCTTTTTCAACTTAAGCTTCCTCAAAAGAGACTAAGTGTCTCAAACCTCACCAAAACTTTCTCAACCTGAGCCAACAAAACCTATCGCACATAGAACCGATAAACAAATCAATAAGAAGCAGAAATGTGGGAAACAAAGCGATAACTCATGAGAAGACTGGTCGGGTCAACAAAATCGATCGTCACATCCTCCCCCTCTTAAACAAATGTTCGTCCTGGAATGAGTCAAGAAACATACCTGAAGCCTCAAACAGGTGATGATATCTGCTCCGCATCTCCCGCTCGGTCTCCCATGTAGCCTCCTCCATGGGTCGACCTCTGCCCTGCACCTTCACTGAAGCTATATCCTTTGACCTCCACTTTCGAACCTTACGCTCTAAAAGTTGCTGGTTCCATACCATAAGTCAAATCACCATCTAACTGAATCGTGCTGAAATCCAGAACATGAGACGAATCACAATATACTTCCGGAGCATAGAACATGAAATACCGGATGCACACTCGACAAGCTGGGTGGAAAAGCAAGCTCATAAGCCATCTCCCCAATTCTCCGAAGCACCTTAAAAGGCGCAATGAACTGAGGTCTCAACTTACCCTTCTTCCTAAATCTCATTACACCCTTCATGGGTGAAACCTTCAACAGAACCTTCTTACCAACCATGCAGGACACATCCCGAACCTTCTTGTCACTGTAACTCTTTTGTCTCGGCTGCGCTGTACGAAGCCTCTCCTGAATCACCTTCACCTTATCTAAAGCATCCTGCACCAAGTCTGTCCCCAATAGCCTAGACTCACCCGGCTCAAACCAAACAATTGGAGATTTACACCGCCTCCCATACAAAGCCTCATATGGAGCTATCTGAATACTCAACTGGTAGCTGTTAAGCGAACTCTGCAAGCGGTAGAAATTGATCCCATGACCCTCCGAAATCAATGACACATGCACGCAACATGTCCTCCAATATCTGAATAGTGCGCTCGGATCCCATGACTCTCGCTGCACAGACCTTAAAAACTGCAAAGTAAACTGAGTGCCCCTATCTAAAATGATGGAAACCGGAACACCATGCAAATGAAAAATCTCCCGAATATAGATATCTTCCAACCACTCTAAAGAATAAGTAGTACATATAGGAATGAAGTGCACAAACTTGGTCAGCCGGTCCGCAATCACCCAAATAGCATCGAACTTCCTTAAAGTCCATGGGACTCTAACTGCAAAGTCCATAGTGATCCTATCCCACTTCCACTGTGGAATATCCATCTGCTGAAGCAAGCCACCCGATCTCTGATGCTCATATTTCACCTGCTGACAATTGAGACACCGAGCCACAAATACCACAATGTATTTCTTCATTCTCCTCCACTAATAATGCTTTCTCAAATCCTTATACATCTTTGCGGCACCTGGATGAATGGAATACCGCGAGCTATGGGCCTCCTCCAGAATCCACTCTCGAAGTCCATCTACATTGGGAACACATATCCGGACCTGCTTCCTCAACACCCTATCATCAACAATAGTCACATCTCTGGCATCATCGTGCTGAATCCTTAAGGACAGTCAAATGCGGATGATCATACTGCCCTCTCTGATGTGATCATATTAAGCAGACCGAGAAATCGCACAAGCCAAAACACGATTGGGCTCCAAAATATCCAACCTCATGAACCGATAGGCCAAGGCTTGAACATCAACTGCAAGAGGTCTCTCCCCAACTGGAATATATGCCAATCTCCCCAGAACTCACTGCCTTTCAGCTCAAAGCATCGGCCACCATATTGGCCTTCCCCGGATTGTACAATATAGTGATATCATAATCCTTTAGCAACTCTAACCATCTCCACTGCCTCAATTTGAGATCCTTCTGCTTGAACAAGTGCTGGAGGCTACGATGATCGATAAACGCCTCACAAGACACAACATACAAATAATGCCTCAAAATTATCAACGCGTAAACAATGGCGGCCAACTTCAATTCATGAACGGGGTAGTTCTTCTCATAGAGCTTCAACTGATGAGAAGCATAAGCAATAACTCTACCCTTACCAATTCTCGAAGCATTACAATACACGGTATATGAACCTGAAGTTGATGAAAAACTAACAATAGAGTTGTAGTCAAAGATATCTTGAGCTTCTGAAAGCTCTCCTCACACTCGTCTGACCACCCAAACAGAGTACCCTTATCAGTCAACTTGGTCAAGGGCGATGCCATGGATGAAATTACCTGAACAAACTGGCAATATCAGCCTGCTAATCCAAGAATGCTGCGAAACTCTATGGCTGAGGATGGTCTGGGACAACTCTGAATCACCTCTAGCTTCTTCGGATCAATCTGAATACCCTCATTGGACACCATGTGCCCCAACAAAGCCACTAAACTGAGCCTAAACTCACACTTGGAGAACTTTGCATAAAGTTTCTCCTCCCTCAATCTCTGCAACAAAACTCTCAAATGCTCCGCGTGTTTCCTCCTGACTTCGCGAATACACCAGAATATCATTAATGAAGACTTTGACAAATGAGTCGAGATAAGGCCGGAATACGCTATTTATCAAATACGTGAACGTTGTTGGGGCATTGGTCAGCCCAAAAGGCATCACCAAGAACTCATAATGACCATATCGGGTCCTAAAAGCTATCTTAAGAATATCCGAGTCCATGATCTTCAATGGTGATAACCTGAGCGGAGATCAATCTTGGAGAACACTCTCGTTCCTTGAAGCTGGTTAAACAAATCATCTATACGAATTAAAGGATACTTGTTCTTAACTGTTACCTTGTTCAACTGCCTATAATCAATGCAAATCCTCATTGTGCCATCCTTCTTTTTCACAAATAGGACTGGCGCACACCAAGGTGACACACGAGGCCGAATGAACCCCTTATCAAGGAGTTCCTGAAGCTGCTCCTTTAACTCCTTCAACTCTGCTAGTACTATACGATACTACGGAATAAAAATGGGCTGAGTGCCTAGCACCACATCAATACCAAAATGAATATCCCTGTCCGGTGGCATGCCCAACAGGTCTGCATGAAACACATTGGGAAAATCCCTCAGAATGTGAACAGAATCAATACTAGGTGTCTCTGCACTGACATCCCTCACAAAGTCTAGATACGAAAGACAACCCTTCCTAACCATACGCTGGGCCTTCAGAAACGAAATTATCTTATTGGGACTATAATCAATCAAACCTTACCGCCCAATCCATGGCACTATCGGCATAGCCAAATTCACTGTCTAAGCATGATAGTCCAAAATAGCACGGCACAGAGATAGCCAATCCATGCCCAAAATAATATCAAAGTCTACTATACATAATAACAACAGATCCATTCGGGTCTCTAGACCCTCAATAGTCACTTGCTGGGTGGGTGATAGTGAAGTAACTGGCACTGAAGCCGATGGCTGACTCCTCTACTGAGATGAACCTGCAAAACAACGAGGACACTACCTCCACATATGACCCATCTCTCCACACTCATAGCAACTCTCGAGTACTGGAGACGAGGACTGAAGGAAACCTCTAGCCCAAGAATGACTAGCATATGCACTTGGCATAGAAGAGCCCTAAGCTGATGGAGTATGGGACAAACTCTGAGCTGGAAGGGAACTAAGTGATGATTAGTCCTGATGAGAACTGTGATAACCATGAACCGATGACGCCCCATGATAACATGGTCCAGATGGCTGAGCATGCTTGAATGGACGGACTGTGCCGTGCTGAAACTGACCTCTCGAAGGAGAACAACCATAACTACCTGATCCTCGAGGCCTCTTGACCTCTCTCTCCTCTCACTCCTGGTGACAGACTGACTCAATCTCACAAGTAATGTCAACAACCTCCTCAAAAGTAGCACCAGACACCCTCTTCTAGGTCATAAGAATATGAAGTTGATATGTGAGGCTATTAATAAACCTCATAATCCTCAATCTATCTGTCGGAACCAACTAAATAGCATGACGAGCTAACTGGAATAAACTCATCTCATAGTGAATCACAGTCATGTCTCCCTGACACAAGCACTCAAACTGCCTACGCAGCTTCTCTCTACGAGACTGCGGCACATACTTCTCCAAAAAGAGAACAGAAATCTACTACCAGGTAAAGGGTGCTACACCAATAGGCCTACGCCTCTCAAATGCCTCCCACCAAATGAACGCAGCTCTAGAAAACTAAAAAGTAGAGAAAGTGACTCGCTGGTCTCGAGAATACCCACTGTGCGAAGAATCCTCTGACACTTTTCCAAGAAACCCTGGGCATCCGCGCCCTCTGCACCACTGAAAGTCGGAGGCTGAAGTATACCAAACCTCTCCAACCTACATTGCTCGTCCCCTGGCATGGCAAGAGTTACATAGTCCTGAGCAGCTGCAACTCAGTTGGGCTGGATGTGTCCCGGTGTTTGAAGTCCATGCACGACCTGCTTAGGTGTGCGAGTGGCGGGAGTCTAATTGCCTCCCCTATCTTGAAAAGTAGCTGCGGCTGTAGTGATTGAGACTTCTAGAGCCAGGCCAGTGCATACTGATAGAATTTGAGCCAAGGCTGCTTGAAGACCTGGAATCACAATGGGCACAGTTGGTGCTATTGAAGCATCCACAACTGCGACCTGATCTTGAACTGGGGCGGCTAGTGGATCTGTGAGTGCTGCCTTAACTGTTGTGCGGGACACACCCCTACTCCTACTGCGACCTCGATCGCGTCCTCGGCCTTTAGCGGCCATAGCTAGTAGTACTGGTGGTCATCCATCCTGACCGGTAGCGCGTGTCCTCACCATCTGTGAGAGAATAGAATAATAGAAGTTTAGTACTCGGATCAACAAATTCGCACAATAAGAATTTCAAGAATATGAAGTTTTACCTAAAGGTTCTACAACCTCTCGAGGGTAAATAAAAACATCTCGGTACCGATTTGCGAGACTCTACTAAACCTGCTCATGACTTGTGAGACCTATGTAACCTAGGCTCTGATACCAACTTGTCACGACCCTAAACTTGAACCCGATCGTGATTGCGCCTCTCGTGAAGACAAGGCTAGCCGACACATATCCAATTCATTTTAAGCAATTAAGATAGTACAAATTAAGCCTTTAGCATCATAATAATCATAAAACAACGGTGAATAATATAGTTTGCGGAGTAGACATAGCCTGACATCAGGGTATCACCATTCATGAGCATCTATCATAAAAATTACAAGTCTGAAAGAGTCTACACAACTGTACTTAACTAAAATAGGAGAAAATAAGATAGAGGGAGAAGCACTGGGATGCGAATGCCGAGCAGCTACTTGTGAATCTCCGAACTCTACTAGAAGCTCTCAACCCTCGCAAACAGGACCTGAAGCGCCTGAATCTGAACACGGAGTGCAAGGAGTAAAGTGAGTACTCTAACTTAGTGAGTAATAATAATAAATGCAGACTGAGCAATAAGAAATCAAGTAACAACACATCAACAAGCTATAAAGAAGCAGTAAAAACAATGAAACAATGAAAATATGCAAAGTCACTTTAGTTTAGTTTAAGCTTGTTTAGGATGCCTTTTTAGCAGTTAAGTAAGTAAGTGACAGGCAACTAGAAAAGATGAATACATAAAGAACCACCCCTCGGGCACAGTACCAACAAAATCAGCCCCTCGGGCAACACATGGAACAATACCAGCCCCTCGGGCTAAATCTCATATCACAATAGGTACCCACGCTCACTAGGGGTGTACAAACACCTAATGGGCCCCTTACGGCCCAAGCGCAATATCAAGTCATCTCGTGGCATAGGCTCTCGGTCTCATATCAACAAGCCACCTCGTGGCGTACAATCATAGGCCCTCGGGCTCATAATCATTATCATTGTATCCTCACAATATAGGCCGTCAGCCTTACTCAGCCTGAATCTCATAAGCCACTCGGGCAACCATAAAACATTATGCTCAGCCCAAAATATCATTTAACATATCATTTAATGTATTAAAACAGAGTAGGCATGGCTGAGTTACGAAAACAGTAGAATATAGCATGATTGATTACAAGTATAAAGTCAAAATAGTGAGGTAATATTAGTAAAAATCCCCTAAGGGTCCAAATAGTTGGCACGATGCCCAAATATGGGATTGAGCCCAAAACATGATGATAGCAAATACTTTTCAATCAAATACGCGGTAAAACAGTCATTCAGGATGGACATAGTTATGATCCCCAACGGTGCATGACCCCACGCTCGTCATCTAGCATGTGCATCACATGAATATAGCACAATGATGTGTAATTCGGGGTTTCATACCCTCAGGACAACATTTAAAATCATTACTCACCTCAATCCGGTCCAAACTCTAACCCGCGATGCCTTTTCCTCTCGAATCGGCCTCAACTCGCGTCAAATCTATCCAAAATCAGAATCACGACGTCAAAATATGCTATGGGAACAAAGCCCATGCGAAAATAATCAATTTACAACACAAATCCCGAAAGTATCCAAAACCCGGCCCCTGGGCCCACGTGTCGAAATTCGATAAAATTCACATCAGTAGATTCCTTATCTCCCATCGAGTTCATACATATCAAAATTCCTAAAATCCGACCACAAATGACCCATCAAATCTTCAAGTCCAGGTCTCCATTGCCAAGCCCTACTTTCCTCAATTTTAACCCTTAATTTCCACTAATACCATGATTAACCAATGGAAAAATGATCATAAACTCAAGTGACGAAGCTTGGGGAACTTACCCAACTGATTCACCTCGATTTTCCCTTGAATTCAGTGCCCTAGCTCGTTTCCCGTCTTCAAAAATGGATAACTTAGCCAAATATTCGTGAAGGAAACATTATATACTTTTGGTCTAGGGATTCTGCATCTACGGCCCTGATACCGCTTTTGCGCTACCACTTTTGCGGTCCATGAACCGCTTCTGCGGTTTTCACTTAAGCTGCCTCCTTTACCTGCGACCATATATCCGCGTCTGTGGTCACGCAAGTGCGGTCCACATACCGTATATGCGGTTTCACTCAACATAGCCTTTGGCTGCATCTACGGCTCCAAACACACTTCTGCAATACCGCACTTGCGGTCCCCTAGCCGCAGGTGCAGTTTTGATAACAATGAAACATCATCAGTTGCCAGAACCAACTTCCAACTTTCTGCCAAACATCCGAAATCACCTCGAGGCCCTTGGGACCTTAACTAGAAGAACAAATAAGTCTTATACCACAGTTCAAACTTATACCAATCTTCAACACACCTCAAACAACATCGAATCAACCAAAACACATCGGATTCAAGCCTAAGTTTAATAAAATATTCCGAATTATGTTTTTGATCAAAAAGTATACCAAACCACATCCAAATGACCTAAAATTTTGCACACACATCCCAAATGACACAACAAAACTACTACAACTCTAGGAATTCCATTCCGACCCCTATATCAAAATCTCACCTACCAACCAGAAAATGCCAAAATTCCATCTTCACCAATTCAAGCCTAAATCTACTCCTGACCTCCAAGACACATTCCGATCATGCTCCTAAGTCCCAAATAACCTCTCGAAGCGATCCGAACCATCAGAAATCACATACGATCCCTCTAATAGATAAGTCAACATCCTGTTGACTTTTCCAACTTAAGCTTCCTCAAAAGAGACTAAGTGTCTCAAACATCACCAAAAGCTTTCTGAACCCGAGCCAAGCAACCTGATCACACATAAAACTGATAAATAAAGCAATAAGAAGCAGAAATAGGGGAAACAGAGAGGTAACTCATGAGACTACTGGCTGGGTCATCACACTCTACCTATGTCAACTTTTCCTTAGCGGTTTCCTTTTCCAAATCTAGCAGATCCATTTTGCTTTTCCACTTATCGGCCATGGCTTGGATATCATTCATGTCCTTTCGATCTGGTCAATATTCTATTGGACTTGCGAGATTTTGTCATTAGACACTACGACTAGTTCCTTATTTCTAATTTCAAAGACCTTTAACTTTTCGACCAGTTCGACGTGTGCCTACCTCAAGGCCGATGCTTGCTTCTGAGCCCCATCTAGCTCGGCCTGAAGGTTGTTGACAGTCATGTCTTGTTGCTCGTTGAGGAGCTTGTACATATCCTTCTTTTGATCTGCTCCTTAAGCTCGAGCTCAAGCAGATTGACTTCGACATGGTACTGGAAGAAGCACTCACGGTGAAGTACCGAGGTCTGAAAGACAACAAAAGTCATGAAAAATATCAAACCCTAATTAAAATACAGGAAGATGTGATGATGCCTTACTCGATTTAGCGCCTGCTGCGCCTTATTGAAAAGAAACAACGTCCATTTCGTTCATTTTTTCCAGGTCCTCCTCGGTAACCAGGCATCAGAGGTAGGTGGCTACTCTCATGAGAGCAGAGAGAACCTGAGCATCCTACGGGATAGTAAGAATAACTGCTCTCTTGCGACTAGGGTCCACACTCGGAGCGGGAAACTGAGTAATCAATCTCTAAACCGAGATATGGATTCCATCAACTAACTATTACTTTGCCAATGTATATTATTATTAGCCAATTTACCAGGCATATTGACCCACGAAAGAATCTCGCCTTTTGTTAAATCAAAATAATAATAATGTACAGAACTAATAATAATTACATCAAGATTAAGAGTATAAGTACATTTAATGGAGAGAGTTTATTTTATTAGGTCAGTATCAAATACTTATCTCTACTTGGTCCGTTAAATACATACAAAATGTACTAGAACAAGAAGTTGGAATTAAACTATTCCCATAATCAAGATAAATTATATTTAATCTTTTGCTACAATCATCCATGATGGTTTGTCCAATTCCATATTTAGATTGTGAACTCAAACTTTATACTTATAAGAACCGATGATTTAATCTTCCGTGTATAAGCTAAACTCTATACACTAAATTATCTATTATATAAGCAAAGGACACAGACTAATATATGATCTATTTAAAACCTCTTTAGAATTGAATAAACAATTATTTTATAATAAATACTATATCTAAATCAAACCCATGGTTAATAGTATATATCCCAACAATCTCTCACTTAGACTTTTAACCATGACAATTATTAGAATATACTATATCCAAATGCATGGTTAATAGTATATGCCCCAAGAATCTCTCATTTAGACTCATAACCATGCATATACAACTTTCTCAGACATTCTTTTACATGACTATTAAAAACCTTCACCAAATAATGTTTTGTTAAAGAATCTTGCCAAGTTATTTCTAATGCAATATTTGTCCAGTGGTGCTTTGTTGTAACTATCTAGTTTGGTATTAAACTCTGTAGGGATCCTGTTACTGAGATTATCCCAAGAGTCTACACCGAACTATGATTTTCTTTAGCATTCGCCCACTATGACGAAGTACTGCTAATATTACCTTTATTACCTTATGGCATTAAAATATTAGTGACTTCATACTATAATGTTCACTGTTCAAACATCACTCCCACTCAATAAAGGCATATTACATCTATTAATGCCCTCCTACTACTTAAATACAATGGAACGTCAGTTCCGGCTTGTGGGTTTTGATTTTCTTGAACGTCAATTGCCTTATTTTCTTTAGGACAATGAAATAAAACTTCTTTCATTTTCTTGGATATTACATAAACATGCACCTATCCATTCTTAGTTCCAGCTTACATATCCGCTTTCCCTATCAGCACATATGCAGGACAATCCTATATCTGAACATGCCATGGCCTGAGCTTACATTCAGTCCATTGTTTTATATATGTCCCTGGTACAAACTTAGAAGAAACTAAATTCAGAATGTAATTCGTAGTTTCTAGAAAATATTCCAAACACAAATAAGTCAATCTGAATAACACATCATTAATCTATCCATGTCCAAAATAGACTTATTTCTTCTATCTACCAGACCACTCTAATATGGAGTTTATGGTGTAGTCAATTGAGATGTAATCCCTTATTTTGATAAGTAACAAAAGAACTCTTTAGATAGGTGCTCGCTACTACAATCAAATTGCAGTAACATAATATATTTTCTTGGTGCTTCCCCGTTTCAAGTTTTAAAAACCTTGAATTGCTTAAATTATTAAGACTTACAGTGCATCAAATAAATATATTAATATTTTGAGTAATTATTTATGAATGTCGCAAAATACTCAAAACTAGCTCTTACGAGTATGTTCATTTAACCATACAAATTAGAAAGGATTCATTTTAGCTTATCACTAGCTTTATTTCCTTTTGAAGGGAAACATCCTTTAGTCCAATTTCCTCCCAAGCACGATCCACAAGTTGGAAGTGCCTATACTTTAAATGAACATTAAGGTCCATCCTTGACCAACTTGAAATTCTATCCAGATTAATATGATTTAGACAAACGTGCACAGATAAGTTTTACTTAATTTTGAAGAACATATTCCCTTATGAGGTAGACTAATATTGTTATGCTCAGGAGAGATATTAATATATAATAACAAGGTCATGCATTCATGTACCACAAGAGATAAAATGTTTATCAAGCTCAATAACTCAAGAGTTATTCGAAAAATAAAACAAATATTCATCTCTTATTTTGCCCAGAAATCGGAATTAAATTCCTTCTAACAAATGTACATATATTGCATCCTTTAAATTAATGTCTTATCACTAAAAGAAAACTTTAACAACTAATACGACAAATTGCATAAAGTCATTGTGGAGTTGAGATAAAATTATTAAATAGATCATAATAAGTCAAAACACTGAATAATAAAATTCAGACTGCATTCAATATTTATATACAAACATGAATCTCGAATAATAAATTTTGATGGAAAGAAATCGTTCATGCAAGTATATTATATAGTGCAAGAATTGTGCAACCCAAAAATAATGTCACGACCTAAACCCCGCTCGGTCGTGATGGCACCTCTCTTGAAGACAAGGCCAGCCAGACCATTTCAGAACACCTCTTTTAAGCAGTTAACCAATTTATAAGCAGTTTAAATATGATATAATGATATTAATAAGCGGTAGTACAACCCAACATAGCCCAAACCGGGGTGTCACAAGTCACGAGCATTTATTAGAGTGTAAATCCAACTACAAGGTCTAAAATATACAAAACCGGAATAATGAACAAAAGAGAGAAAAAAATTGTGCTACGAGCGCTGGCAGTCACCTCGCTAACTCCTATAACTCTGCCTCCGATCAGCCAAAATCCGCTACTGGGTGAATAAATACCTGCATCTGCACACGAGGTGCATGGAGTAAAGTGAGTACTCCAACTCAGTGAGTAATAAAGGTAAATAACAACTGAGCAGTAAGAAATCACGTATAACAAATCATCATGCTGTATAGAGTAGTGCAAAATCCTTTTGAGAAAAACAGTGAAGCTGTGAAATCTTTTGAGAAAAATCTTAGCTCGGTTTAAGCCTCTCTTGAAAATGACTTTTTCAGTGGTTACGCAAATGAATGCAAAACAAATAGTACAAATAAGCACAGAAATCCACCCCTCAGCACAACGCTCAGTTGTCAGATAATGCTAGGAAATCAGGAGGATATTGCATGAAGTAGCACAGACAACAGATAATGGCAGACAAATGAATAAAGTAAACGCATAAAATAGTACCAGTACCGTTGCGGCATGGAGCCCGATCCATATATCGCTGCGGCATACAGCCTATCCATTTATCGTCGACGCCGCTCATTGGGGGTGTGCAGACTCCAGGAGGGGCCCCTTACGGCCCAAGCGCAATATCAAGCCATCTCGTGGCATCAAGTCCAGGCTCTTGGCCTCATATCATTATCAGTATAAAACTACTGCGGCATGCAGCCCGATCCAAAAGTATCCTCACACATAGGTCCTCGGCGTTACTCAGTCAAAAATCACATAAACCCCTCGGGCAATAGTAAAACATGCTGCTCAGGCCAAAAATAGTATAGAAAAGATCATTTCAAGTGTTAAAGCAAAATAAACTTGGCTGCGTTTTGAAAATAGTAGAAAATACATGACTGAGTTCAAGTATAGAATCGAAACAGTAAGGAAATATCAACAACCATCCCCGAAGGGGTTCAAATAATTGTCACAAAACTCAAATATGGCAATCAGCCCAAATTATGATGATAACAAATAAGTTTCAGTCAAATATGCGGTAAAATCATCAATCGGGACGAACCAAGTCACGATCCCCAACAGTAAAAGACCTCACGCTCATCATCCAGTGCGTGTCTTGACTCAATACAGCACTACGATGTGCAATCTGGGGTTTCAAACCCTCATGATATCATTTACAATAATTACTCACCTCGAACCGGCAAAATCTCTAGCTCGCGGTGCCTTTTCCCCTCAAATCGGCCTCTACGCGTGTCGAATCTCCAATCAATCTTCCTTGAATCCCTCTTCAATTTCCTTCAAAGAGCTCTAAAATTACTCAGCTATGGTGCAATAATGGCTTAAAATCGCGGATGAAATGTTTAAAAACCTTCTGCCCAGGTTTGACCCTTCCTTTTTCGCGTTCGCGAAGCACAACATACCTTGACCAGATTTTCCCTTCTACGTGATCGCGATACAGGGCTCGCGAATACGATGCTTTGCCTATAAAACCCTACGCGAATGCGATAGGACACCTGCAAACGCGTAGCACAAATTCTACTTCAAATCCACTGGCTCAAATCCTTCTATGCGAACGCGAATACACTGCACTGGGATCACACCCATTCGCGAACGTGATGCCTACCTCACAAATGCGTAGGCAGAATTCACACCTTCCTCCGCTTACTCGATACTTATGCGAACACAAAGTGATAAATTGGAGCAACCGGTGAGATAAATTTTTCTGTAACTTTCCAACATAGAATATGGTCTGATTGACCATCCGAAACTCATCCGAGGCCCCCAAGACCTCAACAAAAAGCACCAACGCATCCTAAAACCTCATTAAAACTTGTTCCAATAATCAAAATAGCTCAAACAACACCAAATTCATCAATTCACATCGAATTCAAGCCTAAGTTTTTCTAAGAACTTCCAAAATACGCTTCTGATAAAAAACCCAACCAAACCACGTCCGAATGACCTGAAATGTTGCACACACATCCCAAATGACATAACAAAGCTACAACAACTCTCGGAATTCCATTCCGACCATCAGATCAAAATCTCACCCAACAACCAGAAATCAATTCTAACTTCGCCAATTCAAGCCTAATTCTACACCGGACCTACAAAACCAATTCCGATCACGCTCCTATGTCAAAAATCACCAAAAGAAGCTAATCAAATCATAAAAACTCCAATCCGAGCTCATATACAAATAAGCTGAGTCTGATAGATGAAAAAAGGCTGGCATCAGTATGCCATGGTCAGCTATACCAGCGAAGAATGGCAAAAGCATATAACAAAAAAGTGCGTTCGAGGAAGTTTGAAGTCGGACAGTTGCAAACCTTTCAAATTCAGAGCTTTCAAATGAGACTATTCTTTCAAATTCATACAAATTTTCGTGAAAACCAAAACCAACGATCTACATCAATCATAACACATTACACAGGGCAAGTCATTCCCGAGAACGGGCGATCAAAGCGCAAAAGCTCAAAACGACCGATTGGGTCATTACATCCTCCCCCACTTAAACACACGTTCGTCCTCGAACGTACCTAGAGTTGTTCTAGAAGCCAACCAATAGCTGAATAACTTTACCATGTATATACCCAGGGGTGATCCCACGTCACCCTATCTCATATAGGTCCGATAACACATTTTAGCTGAAATTACACAATCCAGTCTAGCCCATAAATCATAGAACCACATTTTCACTTCTGAAACCATGAATACGATTAAAACCTCACACCTATACTGTGAATAGGCCCGAACCAGCAGTAATAACCCCTGCCTGCAACCTCAAGTGCAATTATCTGATATACCACGTAACTCAAACACATGTAGTGATAACTTCCATTCACAGCAGCTGCATATAACACCCGAATACCAGTAGAAAACCTATTATCAACTAAAGTCGCATTCCAACACTTCCATATACTGAAAATGATAAATAAAACACGAAATAAACCATAACCATTTCTCAGATCAGCCATCCATAAAGTTACTTCTCCTTTGGCAAGGACCATAGCAAATTTTTGAACCAAACCTCGATATTTATCCATCAAACATGTTGAAATCAAATCCGTTTGTATTCATTGTAGACCCCAACGACCTCATCTAATCCAACACAATTACTCTGGTGACATGACAAACCAAGACAGGCTAAAGCCATAACTTGCACAATCCGCGCACAAATAAGCAACAATCCGAACATACTCACATCATGAAACTGACTCAAACGAAAGAGTTATACCTCAAGCTCACTAGTATCATCACAACACATGGCCGAGAACCCGTCTCGTATCATAGAAATAGAACACACGGATCTAACCCGCAAGGTCATATCTCCACATAGCTTCGCTGCAATGCGCGATCCTAACCAAACATGGCTCCACGTGAGAAACCTCATGTCACTATGCTCGAAATTGTCAACCATGCATAATATGATATCTGGAACTAAAGCAAATCATTACACCTTCGGTGAAACAAGTAACATATACCACGCAAGCCCGATAGGACATAACCGATACGTCATTCACCGAGCAATACCTAATTATTCTCCCCGCTCGACTTCCACTATGAACCCCAATAGAACCTTACCATATGTGCCCATAACTAAAAAATCATAACGTCTCGCGACACCGAAAGGAAACTCATAGATCTCGCAGATCACTAGTAAACTCAACAACGGTCGGATCAATCTATCCCTCAATAATACAATTCGGGGCCAACCATGCAGACTCAAACTAGAACACGCATCCACATTGGCCTGTCAACAAACTCCTTACCAAGGTAGCCTGAAGCTGCTTCTTCCACTACTATAACTCCTGCTAGAGCCATACGATACGGTGCCCGGCACCAAATCAATACTGAAATACACAACCTCGCCCGACGACATGCTGGGCCACAAGAAACGCATCCGAAAAATCCCTCAACACCGGAACAGAATCAATATAAGGAGCCTTAGCACTGCACTCATGACAAGAGCCCAAGTAAGAAAGAAAGTCCTTCCTAGCCTTCCGCTAGGCCTTCGAAATATAAAACCACTCTACCAGGATATACTCTGACGCACCTCACCACTCAACTCATGGCATTTCTGGCATAGCTCGTAGCGCAATAGTCCAGAATAATCCAACACGGGGACAACCCGTCTAACCCCAATATCATATCCAATATCTAACATACCAAGCAACGAAAGATCCACTCGGGCCTCCCAAATCCCGATAGTCGCTAAACAGTGTCGATACACACAGTCCACAACCACAACCTATCCTGAATATAAGAACTTCCGTTTCCAATCCACATGACATATGAATCGCCATATATGATCCCAATTTCGCCGTCTAAATACATGCCACACCTCTAATACCCAGTCATTTCACAAGAGATACTAAAAAATTCTTCTATGCCACCAAGCAAACTCCGATATCAGCAGTCGATCCAGCCTAAGAGTGCCGCGATACTACCGAAATGCCATCAACTTAATCACATTGCCCTTTTTTTGAAACCTATACTCTCATCAAATCACTTCCAATTAACAATACCATTTCCTTAATCATCTGAGGCTACCCGCTGCCTAAGAGTTTTATGAACTTCCTTTCAGAACTAAACTGAAACCTCACACAAACAAATCTCGATCCTCTACAATAACCCGCATATACCATACCATCTTAGGATAACATGAGAACTTAGTCTCCCTTTCGAGACGCAGACATCTACGTACTCAACTAGTCCAGAACCTTCCATTGGTCCCATCTAGAAGAAAAATCACTATACATCACATGCTCTGCATGCCCATAAAAGATATACATCTCCAAACCACGGTAAGAACCATCAAGAACTCCCCGAGTTCCCTTTGCACAACTCATACCTTCCAGGACTGAATACTTCTAACTCAACCAAGCTAAGAAAGCCATCAAAACCTAAGAGCATTTATGAAAAATACCTATAAAAAAGAAAACACACAAGAAATTAATCACATCCTTACCATACGGATCCGGTCTACTATCAAGCTACTCCAGCTATCTAAATTTCCTTGTAATTCACCTTCAACTCGATATTCCCTCTTGTTGTAGCACCACAATTCCTCACCCCAAACTCACAACACGAGACTCAAGCATAAAACCATACTGCCTGAGACCCATAAGCCGTTGAATACTCTCTCAATCATTCTCAGAAACACCACATTCCAGAATACTTTACTCTGAAGAACTTCCTGCGAATCTGGATATGTTACCCTTACCTTCCTGATACTGATACATAAAATCCAATAATTAACATAGAACTACCACAAGTATTGACCTCTTCCAATGAAAACAGTCTCTAACCACATATATAACCTTAAGATACCCGATTGTTCTCTGTAGAATCTTGAACACATTAGAACCATTCTGGAGAGTCATTCACTCTTATTCAACTGCAATTTACCTGGCCTAACGAACAGAACCACCCATGCCTCATTCGCACTCCGGCACCGCAGAATGAAATCCCCATCCCAATACAACCAAGCAACTTCCTGCTCTATGCACTGAGCATTCTTTACCAACAACAACTTAAGACATCCCATGATTCTCTTACCCTATGAAGCATAATATGACCTTTGCCAAAAAATTTCCTTTACTCGAATCAACCTGGGCCTCTATCTCTGTTAGCCATAACTGATTCGTCCGCACACCTCAAACCGGAACGAACATAGCACCTAGCCGTGCAACCAACTACTCACAACAGATTCCCCCACTTGGCTTGGAGCCATAAATCATAATACACCCGATAACTCATAACACTTATACTCTATTGATGCCATAATACTGATGCGGAACCCAAAGATCGAAAGATAAAATTATATGACGTAAATATGATAGGAAATGACATAGGATAAAAGATAAAATTATGAAACTTACAAGGAGATTAAACCCCAAGATTAGAAGAGCAAGAAACCATGGATATATTAAATCCACAACCTCAAGAGCAATAATCAAGTAACCTAATCTATCACCTAAGATAGAAGATTACTTACAAGGAGAAACTATCCTGGAAGCAATCAAGACAAGTTCTTGGTAGAACTTAAGGAGAACTCTCCTAAACTCTCAAAGAGATGAATATATTTCATATAACACTCAATAAATCTGATTTTACAATGAAAGAGTGATGGCTATTTATAAAGCCATTTCAACTAATTTTTACCAAACTACAAGTATGAAAACAAATACTAAAATAGTCTTCAATGGTGGCTACATGAAATCTTCAATAATGGAGGCCTTAAAGTCATCCAAGAAATCTTATGGTGTCCTACAAATATTGACATACCATCTAACTACTTGCTGCACATTTTTAAAAAGTTCACAAGAGCAATTCAATTTAATGTTTTCCGCCAAGTATGAATGATTGAATTTCTTGTATTGGAAATCTCGGCAGATTGGTGCAGTCTTGGTATAAAGTCTATAATTTTGTCTAGGAGTGTTGAAATTGCACAACTCTTAATTCTCTGAAAATAAGACATATGAGGCTACACTTTTGGTAAGTTTTATAGCTAAATTCATTGTATTCTATTCCAAAACGAATTTTGAATTGGACTATTGTAATTCTGTCCAGATTTGTATAGTTGTAGCTTGTTTGGCCATAACTTGACGTATGAAGCTCCAAATTAAGGACGGTTTGGCTCATTAGAATCTAGACTTAAATATCTTTAATCATGATGAATTTGGTAGCCCAATTTGATAAATACTTGAACAAATTAATATTTGAAATTGGGCCATTGTTTAGATAGCTTTGTGAATTTTGGATAGTATTGAGTATCACTCCTTTGCTCCAATTCTCATACAGTATTCACCAAATGTTGCACGCCTACAAAATAAAATAAAGACCCACTCAAAGTAATATATTCTAAAAAATAAAGTATTACAAAATATATTATTAAGAAAGATGCAAAATAATTAATCACAAGTTAGTTCATCACCATTTGATTAGGAATTACGAGTATCTCCATTTAGGCTCACTTGAGATAAATGTATAAATTTTGGATTCTCTTCCAAACCTATGACTCCCGCTCTCATGTCAAGTAGCTTCTTTACCAACCCATGCATTACTTATTGAGCTTTTCTAGCTTTTGCTCTCGTGATTAGTCATGATGATAATATAGATCCTTGATTGTAATTTCATCGAGCGTGCTCGTATCATTCTCCCGGTATTCAAAAGAATTCGTCCTTGAATCTTCACCTACATCAAAGGGAGATAGATCAGAGACATTAAAAGTCACACTTACTTGGTACTCACATGGTAAGTCGATTTTATATGCATTATCATTGATTCTTTCCAAGACTTGGAATGGTCCATCTCCACGTGGATGCAACTTGGTCTTTCTTTTAGTTGGAAATCTCTCTTTTCTCATGTGTACCCAAACCCAATCTCCTGGTTGAAACGTCACATGTTTTCTTCCTTTGTTATCTTTCGACGCATACTGTCCATTTTTCTTTTCAACTTGTTTTTGTGCTTGTTCGTGGATTTTCTTCATCACCTCAGCCTTCCTATTACCATCTAAGCTAACGAGCTCTTTTAAAGACAAAGGAACCTAATCTAACGGTGTCAAATGATTAAAATCTTACACAACTTCAAACGGAGAAAAGCCTGTAGAAGAATGCACTGTTCTATTATATGCAAATTCAACAAGTGGTATACAATCTTTCCAGCTTTTCAAGTTCCTTGTAATCACAGAACGTAGTAAAGAACCTAATGTTCTACTAACCACTTCTGTTTGACCATCCGTTTGGGGATGACAAGAAGTAGAAAATAACAATTTAGATCCCAATTTACCCCACAAAACCCTCCAAAAGTGGCTAAGAAATTTTGCATCTCTATCGCTCATAATAGTTTTAGGAATGCCATGCAACCTAACAACATCCCTAAAGAACAAAGTAGAAACATGAGTAACATCATCAGTTTTGTGACATGGTATGAAATGAGCTATTTTAGAGAATCTATCAACAACAGCAAATATGCTATACATCCCCCTTTTTGACCTAGGTAGTCCTAATACAAAGTCCATAGATAAATCAACCCAAGGTCCACTAGGTACAGGTAAAGGTGTGTACAACCCATGAGGCAAGAGTTTGGACTTTGCTTGCAGACATGATATGCATTGGACACAAATTCTTTCGACGTCCCTACGCATATGAGGCCAAAATAAATGTTCATGAAATATGTTCAAAGTCTTTTGAACACCAAAATGCCCCATCAAGCCTCCAAAATGAGCTTCTCTTACTAGTAACTCTCTTATAGAACACATAGGAATACATAATTTACCTTCTTTGAATAAATAGCCTTCATGTCTATAATATTTACCAAAAGAAGTATCTCCACATGATTCAATTATTTGACAAAAATTATGATCTTTAGCATACAATTCTTTAATATGTTCAAATCCCAACAACTTAGATGTAAGAGTTGAGAGAAGGGCATACCTGCGAGATAGTGCATCAGCAACCATATTTTCCTTACCTTGCTTGTATTGAATCACGTAAGGAAATATTTCTATAAATTCAACTCACTTGGCATGCCTTCGGTTGATCTTTCCTTTGCCTTTCAAATTCTTTAAAGATTCATGGTCCGTTCGAAGAACGAACTCCTTAGGCCAAAGGTAGTATTGCCAGGTCTCCAACGGCCTCACTAATGCATAAAGCTCCTTATCATATGTTGAATAATTCAGTGTAACTCCTCCAAGAGTTTCACTAAAGAATGCAATTGGCTTTTGATCTTCACGGACATGTCCCTTTGTTAAAAGCTTATGTACTTTCCTTAGCAACTCTCTCGTCTCCTCGGGGTTGCTTCGATAAGATGGCCTATTTGGAATAGACGCTCCCAGGATGAGATCAATTTGATGTTCAATTCCTCGAATTAGTGGCAATCCATTTGAAACATCCTCAAGAAAGATATCCTTAAATTCCGGCAAAAGAGAAGAAGAAAAACTAGGCACAGGAACGGTTAGTTCATTAGAGCTCAAATAAGATCCCTTATACAAAAGAACCACAAGGTGTGTCCTAGATTTGTGAGCAATCATACACTCTTCGGATTTTGCATATAGGCCTTATTTCTCTCTCTTTTACCTCATCTTCTTTTTCCACACAAATATTTTTTATTTTCTCTTCCCTCTTTTTTTCTTGCTCATTGGGTCTCTCAATATTCACAACATCCTCTTTTCTTTCTCTCTCGTTTATTTTTTTCTCTTTTTTTTCTCTTATGCTCTTTTTTTTCTCTTTTTCCTTATTCCCATGAAAATCTCTCAACTTCATTTGATCTTCAAAAACTTGCATTGGTTTTAAAGGTGAAAGTGTCACCTTCATTCCATCTTTTCAAATGAATATCTATTCTTGTAACCATCATGGATTGCTTTTATATGAAGATCTCTATGGTAGTGTGAAGGAACAAATCGTTTCCTCATAATAGCCTTCATCTCTTCCCATGTAGTAATTGGTCTCTCCAAATTATTTCTTCTATTCACAACTATCTTATCCCACCATGTTGAAGCATAATCGATAAATTCGGTAATTGCCAATTTTAACTTCTTTTTCTCCGAGTAATTATGACAATCAAACACCTTCTCCACTTTTCTTTCCCAGTCTAGATAGGCATCCGGATCACTCATCCCTTGAAAAGAAGGGATTTGCATCTTAATACTACCCAAATTCCTATCAATTCCTTCTTCATTCCTCACTACCCTCCGTTGTCTTCCTTCTCTTCTATCTCCTCATTGACCATGTCTTACTATATCAACACAATATTTTCACTATCTTCTTCAATGTCATCAAAGTATTAGTCACCAACTCGTGGTTGTGCACGTGGTGGTTCTTGCCTCCTTTCCTTCACTGGGACTCTGCACCTATTTTTACTTTCTTCGAGCCTCTCTTGCATATTATCTAATCTCATACTCATCTTTGAAAATTCTTAGTGCATTGCTTGAAGGGCAACCAATTATCTCGATTGGCATTTACACTTTCTATGCTTTTAGAATCAATACCTGCGATTGACATTCTTATACAATAATTAAATAAAAAGTTAGGACTTCTCAACACTCCCTCACGTGTTTACACTGGCTCAATGTCACACAACTCTCGTGTTTGTCCCTCAATAATATATTTTTTTTCTCTCCACTCAAGCCTTTTACTACTATAGAGTTTGCTTTGTAGTTCTGCCAAGTAATAAAATTTGGATGACTTCAAAAGAAACTTTCTATTGTAGAATTCTAATATAAAAAGCTCATGAGTTGACAAGAGAAAAAACAATGATGTTGAAAAAAATAAAGTTAGGAAACAACAAAATTCAGCAAGAATAGTTGAATACAGAGGATTGACTATATGGATTTAATCATAACTTGAGATACACGACTAAAATGATTTTATTCCGAGAGGACAAAAAAAGGATCACAACAGGTAGTATTTAAGTAAAATACTATTTGTTGAGTAAGAAGAATAGATGACAAAAAAAAATTCCAGAAACAAAAGAATGCTCTAGATTATAGCATTTTGGATATATATATTTTTTATTTATTTATTTTTCATTTTTGTTGGATTTTTTTTGTTTTAACTAAAGAGATCAAAGCTTGAACAACTATATAAGACAATATAATCAACAAGGCTCTGATACCAAATGATGCGGAACTCAAAGATTAAAAGATATATGACGTAAATAAGATAGGAAATGACATAGGTAAAAGATAAAATTATGAAACTTACAAGGAGATTAGACCCCAAGATTAGAAGCGCAAGCATCCATGGATATATTAAATCCACAACCTCAAGAACAATAATCAAGTAACCTAATCTATTGCCTAAGATAGAAAATTACTTACAAGGAGAAACTGTCCTTGAAGCAATCAAGACAAGTTCTTGGTAGAAATTAAGGAGAACTCACCTAAACTCTCAAAGAGATGAATATATTTCATATAACACTCAATAAATCTGATATTACAATGAAAGAGTGATGTATAATTATAGAGCCATTTCAACTACTCTTTACCAAACTACATGTATGAAAACAAATACTAAAATGGTCTCCAATGATGGCTACATGCAATCTTCAACAATGGAGACCTTAAAGTCATCCAACAAATCTTATGGTGGACTAAAAATATTGATATATCATCTAACTACTTGCTGCACATTTTAAATGAGTTCACAAGAGCAATTCAATTCATTGTTTTCCACCAAGTATGAATGATTGAATCTCTTGTATTGGAAATCTCGGCAGATTGGTGCAGTCTTGGTAGAAAGTCTATAATTTTATCTAGGAGTGTTGAAATTGCACAAATCTTGATTCTCTTAAAAGAAGACATATGAGGCTACACTTTTGGAAAGTTTTATAGGTAAATTCATTGTATTCTGTTCCAAAACAAATTTCGAATTGGACTATTGTGATTCTGTCCAGATTTACACAGTTGTAGCTTGTATGGCCATAACTTGATGTATGAAGCTAAAAATTAAGAACGGTTGGGCTCATTAGAATCTAGACTTCAATATCTTTAACCATGATGAATTTGGTAGCCTAATTTGATCAATTCTTGAACAGATTAATATTTGAAATTGGGCCATTTTTCGGACAGTTTTGTGAATGTTGGATAGTATTGAGTATCACTCCTTTGCTCCAATTCTCACAAAGTATTCACCAAATGTTGCATGCCTAAAAAATAAAATAAAGACACACTCAAAGTAATATATTCTAAAAAATAAAGTATTATAAAATATATTATTAAGAAAGATGCAAAATAATTAATCACAAGTTAGTTCATCACCATTTGATTAAGAATCACGAGTATCTTCATTTAGGCTCACTTGAGATAAGTGTATAAATTTTGGATTCTCATACACACCCATGACTCCCGCTCTCATGTCAAGTAGCTTCTTTATCAATCCATGCATTACTTCTTGAGCTTTTCTAGCTTTAGCTCTCGTGATTAGTCCTGATGGTAAATATAGATCCTTGATTGTAATTTCATCGAGCGTGCTCGTATTAAATACCATAGTGAGATTAGACTCAAATCGTTTGTAAGTTTGTGTAAACACAGATCATCTAGTACTTTAAAGATTCGGCAAATCTCACACCCATTCTCGCAACAGTTAAGCCCACTCTCTTAAGCGATCCAAAATTCAAATTTCAACACTTACATTTCACTTGCACCTGAGACCTTTTAACTGTCACATAAGGGTCACACAACCCTAGAACACCCCGCAGGAGATAACCCACCTACTTTTCCTCCAATTAACATTTATGTATACCTTCCACCGTCATACACATTACACAATCGCTTAGTCTTCCTGAGTCTGAACTCGTACCACAAGATAAAATTTATTTCACTCTCAGTTGGTAAACATGAAAAGATCCTTCACATGCCCCTAATTTGGCACTATACCTCGAATCACGATAGAGTTCATGTACCTAATAGTTCTTCTATCACCCAACAGACCTTCCTCGTCACTTCCAAGTCATATAGATACATCTCGCAGTACTAACATACTTATCACATAGTTAACCAACCGTCACTCCACCTAATAGGGACAATACCGAACATATAAGCTCAAAACACTTGCTCACACAACCAACACCTCGGTGCTCAAGCCATAGGCAAAGATCCAGCCTCAAGTCCTCCGGACTGGCCCAACATCAAACTCACAAAGATCATGTCTCGCCCCTTGATCAGGGAATCACAAGCCATCAAGGCACATCTGATACCGAACGCTCATGCTCGCATGAGAACGCGTGGAAGGAAATTCAAAAGTTACTTTTCAAGCTCAACCAGGGACGCACGATAAGAATTCAAGAATGTGAAGTTTTTCCTAAAGGTTCTGCAGCCTTTTGAGGATAAATACAGACGTCTCCGTACCGATCCGCGAGACTCTACTAAACCTGCTCATGATTCGTTAGACCTATGTAACCTAAGCTCTGATACTTACTTGTCACGACCCAAACCCCGCTTCGGTCGTGATGGAGCCTCTCTTGAAGACAATGCCAGCCAGACCATTTCAGAACACCTCTTTTAAGCAGTTAAACAATTCATAAGTAGTTTAAATATGATTTAATGATATTAATTAGCGGAAGTACAACCCAACACATCCCAAACCGGGGTGTCACAAGTCACGAGCATCTATTAGAGTGTAAATCCAACTACAAGGTCCAAAATATACAAAAACAGAATAATGAACAAAAGAGAGGAAAAAAACGGTGTTGGGAACGCTGGCAGTCACCTCGCTAACTCCTATAACTCTGCCTCTGATCAGCAAAATCCGCTACCGGGTGAATAAATACCTGCATCTGCACACAAGGTGCAGGGAGTAAAGTGAGTACTCCAACTCAGTGAGTAATAAAAGTAAATAAAAACTGAGCAGTAAGAAATCACGTATAACAAATCATCATGCTGTATAGAGCAGTGCAAAACTATTTTGAGAAAAATAGTAAAGCCGTGAAATCTTTAGAGAAACATCTTAGCTCAGTTTAAGCCTCTCTTGAAAATGACTTTTTCAGTGGTTACGCAAATGAATGCAAAATAAATAGTGCAGATAACCACAGAAATTCGCCCCTAGGCACAACGCTCAGTTGTTATATAATGCCAGGAAATCAGGTAGATATTGCATGAAGTAGCACCAACAATAGATAATGGTAGACAAATAAAATAAAGTAAACACATAAAATAGTACCAGTACCATTGCGGCGTGCAGCCCGATTCATTTATCATCGACGGCGCTTACTAGGGGTATGTAGACTCCGGGAGGGGCCCCTTACGGCCCAAGCGCAATATCAAGCCATCTCATGACATCAAGTCTAGGCCCTCGGCCTCATATCAGTATCAGTATAACACTACTGCGGCATGCAGCCCGATCCAAAATTATCCTCACACACAGGCCCTCGGCCTTACTCAGTCAAAAATCACATAAGCCTTTCGGGCAATAGTAAAACATGCTGCTCAGCCCAAAAATAGTATAGGAAAGAGCATTTCAAGTGTTAAAGAAAAATAAACTGCTGCGTTTTGAAAACAGTAGAAAATACATGACTGAGTTCAAGTATAGAATTGAAACAGTAAGGAAATATCAACAACCATCCCCGAAGAGGTTCAAATAATTGTCATGAAGCCCAAATATAGCAATCAACCCAAATTTTGATGATAACAAATAAGTTTCAGTCAAATATGCGGTAAAATCATCAATCGGGACGGATCAAGTCTCGATCCCTATCAGTAAAAGACCCCACGCTCATCATCCAGTGCGTGTCTCCCTCAATAAAGTATTATGATGTGCAATCCGGGGTTTCAAACCCTCAGGATATTATTTAAAATCATTAATCACCTCGAACCGCCAAAATCTCTAGCTTGCGACACCTTTTCCCTTCAAATTGGCCTCCACGCGCGTCGAATATCCAATCAATCCTCCTTGAATCCCTCTTCAATTTCCTTGAAACAGCTCTCAAATTACTCATCTATTGTGGAATAATTGCTCAAAATCGCGGATGAAATGTTTAAAAACCTTCTGCCCAGGTCTGACATTTCCTTCTTCGTGAACGCGGTCAAACCCTCGAGTTCGCGATGCACAACTTACCTTGACCAGATTTTCCCTTCTATGGGATCGCGATACAGGGCTCGTGAACGTGATGCTTTGCCTATATGACCCTACGCGGACACGACAATACACCTGGGAACGCGTAGCACAAATTCTACTTGAAATCCACCAGCTCAAATCCTTCTATGCGAATGAGAATAAACCCCTACGAACGCGATGCACTGGGATCACACTCCTTCGCAAACGCGATGCCTAACTTGTGAACGTGTAGGCAGAATTCACACCTTCCTCCACTTACTCTTCGCGAACACGAGGACACTTATGCGAATGCGAAGTGATAAATTGCTGCAACTATTGAGATAAATTTTTCTGCAACTTTCCAACATAGAATATGGTTCGATTGACTATTCGAAACTCACCCGAGGCCCCCGGGACCTCAATCAAAAGCACAAATGCATCCTAAAACCTCATTAAAATTTTTCCAACCATCAAAACACCTCAAACAACAACAAATCCATCAATTCAGATCGAATTCGTGCGTAAGTTTTTCTAAAAACTTTCGAAATACGCTCGATCAAAAAACCAACCAAACCACGTCCGAATGACCTGAAATTTTGCACACACATCCCAAATGACATAACAAAGCTACAGAAACTCTTGGAATTCCATTCGACCCTCGGATCAAAATCTCACCTAACAACCGGAAATCGCTAAAATACTAACTTTGCCAATTCAAGCCTAATTCTACACCGGACCTCCAAAACCAATTCCGATCATGCTCTTATGTCACAAATCACTTAATAAAGCTAACCAAATCATAAAAACTCCAATCCAAGCTCATATACAAATAAGTCAACTCTTGGTTAAACCTTTCAAATTCAAAGCTTTCAACTGTGACTGTTCTTTCAAATTCATACCGATTTCCGTGAAAACCAAAACAAATGATCTACATCATTCATAACACGTTACACGGGGCAAGTCATGCCCAGAATGGGCGATCAAAGCGCAAAAGCTCAAAATGACCAGTTGGGTCGTTACAAATAAATAGAACCAACTTTGATGGAAAGTATACTATTATTTTCAATCAACTGTACATAACCTTTTAATACGAAAATTTTAAACACATTACACATATATCATGTATCTTGAATAGAAATTTCGATAGGAAAAGAACTACTCATGCACATACATATGTAATGTCAGATTATTCACTCCAATAATTATAACAAACCGAACTAAGATGGTGAGTATACTATTAATTTAAGTCAAGTGAATATCATAATTAATAGTTCTAGTTCCATTGATCCAACATGTATACTCTGAGAGTAAGTACACAATATCAATTACTAGTATTTCACCTAGTGAGCTTACAATAAATTATCCGATATGGAGGAAGACCTAAAGTCAACGCGTAAATTTATTACTCACTTAAAATTAATAGTGCAAGACCATAGAAATATATTTCTATCACCACTTAATCATGATTGTGTTTCAGTTACAAAATTGATTCAACACTTTAAATTGAGATAGAGAGTTAATAGAGGTTATCAATAACTAGTGACTATATCTAGTGAGTTCATAATAAATTTATCCGATATTGAGGAAGACCTAATGCCAATGCATAAATTTATTATCTCACTATAAATAAAAAATAGAAACCATAGGGGTTAATTCCTATCATCACTTTATCACAACCATGAACTTTCTAAAAGGATTAAGTTCCATAATTAAAATAAATGCTCAATACCCTATTTAAACAGTCTTAAAACTCTAAAATTAACGTTTTTTACTACATAGTAATTATTATTATTCATTGGGCTATTTTTGATAAACCTACAAATTTCAGATCAATCGAAGATTGTTAAAATTACAATCTCCAAAAATTGTGGCCAAATTTGGAAAATTACCATTTAAAGCATTTTTCTAATAATTTAAAATATGACCTACATTCTTATCATATACCAATTCATGTCAAATAAACATGTGTGATCATGTTCCAGATTAGACATAAATGAAATGACAGAAAGTGTCACGACCTAAAATCCATTAAGGGTCGTGGTGGCGTCGGACACTGCTGTCAGGCCAACCAACTCAAATACTTAATTAAATCTCATTTTAAAACTTTTGAAAAACATTTCTTTTATACGTTTTAGACAAGAATCAGTGTATTCTTCCGAATAAATAAATAAAATATTTAAACAACTTTTAAAATTTTCAAATAATCCAAATACATCCACAGAACCCGGTGTCACAAGTACATGAGCAACTACTGATGAGAGAAATTATATACGACATCCGTTCGGAATACAGTGGACGGAAAGTAAATACAGTACACTGGAAGGGACTACCCTAGCTGTGGTTGCCTCGAATGATGCAGCTCACCTAGTTCCAGAAACGTCCTTGCTGTTACGCCCCGTAGGCTGCTAGAGATATATATACCTATGCAACAAAAATGCACAGAAGTATAGTATGAGTACGTAATCAACGTGTACTCAGTAAGTGTCTCGCCTAATCCCTAAGGGGTAGACACGAGATGGTCAACTTGACACTCTTTAATAGACCAATGACTATTTAACCTTAATATACATATTAAACAGTGTATTTATTTTATAAATATGATTTTAATCCACATAGAGGAAACAAGCAAACACATTATTCTTTCATAGGAAATTTTCCAAGATTTCTTTTTCATTATTAACAAAATGATCTCGAACCAAAGTTAGGCATGTAACAACTTATATAAGTTCAAGGTAGCAATACAAGCATGCGCAAATCATACCGAGGCGATGGCCCGATCCAACAGAAATAAATTTGCACTTGCCGATGGTCGACGGCGCGCCTATAGATGCATCTATTAATCTGCTGAGGCATTCGCCCGTTCCAAAATAAACACAGACAGACAAACAATCAGTCAAGAAGTCAACATGGAGCAATTATCCA
>MU689030.1:92265-140132 GCA_026770625.1 Nicotiana glauca | reverse complement strand
ACTCCTTAAAATGATATACTCCAAACAGACCAAAAGAGTCCTCTAAGAAACTGATTTTTTCGGACTAAAAGCAGACCTCTATTCTCTTCGGCCCTCAAAACTGATTGTTTTTTATCAAAGACTTATGCTATTCTCAAATGTGACCTCTCAAAGATGATTTCCAAAAGCCACCCCTTTTCGGACTCAAAAGAAGACCCTTAATCTGTCCTAAAGGCTTCTATTTATACCACCAGAAACTCTTATCTCCAGCCCGTAAGAGCATTTAAAAATCAAGAAGACATTCTGCCCATGATATTCTCTTACAGCCCCACTACTATGTGTCTTGTGCTATTTTTAATTCGTTTGTCCCCCATTACCATTTGTCTAATTCATTTTTACTTAAAAGTTATGGGCAGGTGTATTTTAATCCCCATTATATCTTGTTCCCCACTATGTATTAAACAATGCCTTATTTTAATATTATTAGTGCTTAGTGGACAGAGCACCCAAATTAAATAATTCTTCAAGTTTTCAATTCCCGTATTACCCCTGAAATTACTATTCTACCACATCCCTTTTCAATTTGTACCAAACATACAACTTACCCAAACTAATTCCTAATTAAACACCAAATCACTACAGCTATAACCAAATTCCTAATCAAATTCAACAAACTCCTAATCAACAACATTTATGAATCACTTCTAAAAAGTCAGATTCATATCAGAATTAACAGCACAATCCAGTAGATTTAAATTACTAAATTGAACATCAGTTGAACTTCAAATTAAAACCAAACCAAGATGAAGGATTTAGTGACTTAATAAGAGACATTCAAAATGAAGCTAAAGTGTGGTAGACTAATGAACAAAAAAATGAAACACCACCTATAAACTGTAGATATTTACAGAACTATTAAAATAGAATCATCCTAACAAAACAAAGATGATGAAGGACGGACCTGAAGGAGATTTTCGATTAAACCGAAATGAAGCAACAATTACATCTGCACATTGATAGGACTTTTAATGATATCAACAACATCGAACCGGAATCTCGAACAAATACTTCAACTTCTACAGAAACAAAAACTGTTCGGATAGCGAACGTCCTAAGCAACGATGAGCAGCGAATCGTCTTAAGGAAGATGATGATTGAAGACGACGACGACGACCAAACTGACAACGATGACTAACGACGAATATACTGGCGAAGGCTGCTGGATTTCAGAGATTTCTTTGTTAAGCTCTTTGCTCGTTAATGGCTGCTTGTTTATGCAGGTTGAGAAAGCAGAAACAGAAGCAACGAACGGATGGCTATGGTCTTCGTCGCTTCTGTCCGGCAGCTATAGAGGTTCGACGAGTGACTGGACATTTGGGTGGTGCGTTTGGGACGATGAAGTCGATGGACAGTGAAGTGGTCGACGAAAAATGGTGGTTTGTCGACGGAGAGTGGTCGACGATGGCGTAGGGTGCTGTGGAGAGCTGGTTCATCGGAAGGTGGGCTCGACTGGACAGGACGGGGCTGGTCTGTTGGTTCACTGGAGATGGCTGGAAATGGTGGTCGTTCATGGCTGGAAGTGAGGATGATGGTGGTCGACTGTCGATTGGTGGGCTGGCGGGGAAGGGGTGAAGGAGATAAGGGGTGGTTTGAAGAAGAAGAGAAGAGGGGGGGCGGGTGTTTAGGTTTAGGGTTTGGTTAGGTAGTCAAAATGAAATGAAAATGAGGGAGGGGTTATTTGGGTTATGGGGTGGACCGGGTCGTGTTGGCCCTGTGGGTTTTGGGTTGGGTTTGTGAGACACTTGGGCCAGATTAATTCAAATTAGGATAAGAGGCCCAATCCGACTTTCCTTTCATATTTTTTGCTCTCTTTTTGTTTATTTGCTCCAAAATTAAACTTAAAGATCCTAAATTAAATTAATAAAACCAAAATTAACTTAAAATACTAATCAACTCCTAATAATAATTATCACACAAAATTAAACATCAATTAAAATAAAATCACATAATTTGGACATTAAATGCTAAAAATGCAAAAATACATATTTTTGTGATTTTTTCATTTTGTAAAACAAACGTAATTACTCCTAATTGTAAAAATTAAATCTAAATGCATATTTTTTTTTTGTATTTTTATTAATTTAACAAATAAAACATGTACACACAAATGCAAACAATAAAAGAAAAATAACACAAAATTCACAACAATTGCAAACGACACAAAACTATTTTATTTTGAATTTTTGGGAGTATTTCTCATATAGGGCAAAAATCACGTGCTTACAAAATGCACTCCAAGACAAACTTAAGAAATTTCTTCCAAAATTCTAACTTCCACAATAGGCGCCAAAATGCTCCCGGGTTATCCAAAACCCAGTGGCATACGCCCGAGTCCGAAATCATCATACGAACCTGATGGAACTTCAGATCCTGATTCCGATGTCGTTTACTCAAATTTCCAATCCTAGTTCATTCTTTCAACTTTAAGCTGCTCAAATGAGAATTTTCATGTAAATTTAACTCTGATCTTCCTGAATTCAAATTCTGACCATGAGAACAAGTCACAATACCTTAAATGAAGTTGCTCATGGCCTCAAACTGCTGAATGACGCGCTAGGGCTCGAAACGACCGATCGGGTCGTTACATTCTCTCCCACTTAAACATACGTTCGTCCTCGAACATGCTGAGAACTACACTCGAGTAGTCTGAAATCACTGTTTAGCACCTCATGCACCTTCCCGTGCTACCACAACTTAGTTGAGCACATTAGCTCGATAAGTTCTGAAGATACTCCCCTTTATTCAAGCAGATAAACCTTAGAGCCTAATTCCAACATCCGAAATTCTATGCCAGGCCTGTTTCCAACGTACGATCACTGTATCAATCACTATACGCTGTACTCAAGCATGACTGCATAACTCCGCTGAATTCACACTTTGCATCACTTTACTAATAGGACCACAATAACATTTCTGTTTGATTAATCAAAATTCCACGAATCTGATGCTCCCATTACACCTCATGACCTACATAGGTCTTACTCTAACTATCACAATACCGCCACGACGGCTGAGATTCCAAAATTCGTAATCAACTGCCGAGTCAACCAATCATCGAGTCCATACTTCTGAGAAGAAACATTACCACATTCTGAACCAAATAATGATCTTCGCTCCTTAATATACTTCATATAACCAGATTGCACTGATCCTAAATCCCACAATCTCATCTTACCCAGTACGGACTGCTCAGGCAATAAGCCACTCCGAATGCAATCACAAGTCTCATATGATGCCACAATGTGCCAATAGGCCACAAATCCGAACACAACACAAATGGAAATCGAACTCTCGAAGGAATTACCTAACCCCCATGCTACTTAGAAGATAGGAAGCGAAACACAGAAAAAAATAACATATAGAGGACCAGACTCGACATTACACTGTTGCGACGCGCAACCCGATCTAAATAATATACCCATAGCGGTGTGCCACCCGATCCATACATAGATCTCACATAAAGAGATTGCACTTCGAGCTGAATCTGCTCATTACAATAAAAATATCAAATTTCGATCGTGAGTACGCCAAGTGCATAATACTATCCCTGAGAAAACACATAGCGCTATAGGCTATAAAACTCAAGCACAACTAAGGTGCGATACAATATCTGAATCTCAAGAGCCATTCTGCTCACATAACATCATCGCCACACGGAACCTCAACACATAAGAATTTACCAAGCCATATCACAACTCATATGGCGCAATACACCATTACCTGGAATAGTTGATGACAAAATAACACCCCGACAGTTCCTCCATACGGAACGCTTGCTGAAGCGAACACAACTGACCCCATATAAAGCCCTGTTCATATATAAATCAATCCACCAATCTCAAGCCGATTTCTGATTGCACCAACTTGGCCAATGACCTTTCAAAGGTCTGTAGTAACTCGCTTTTGCCTCATATCACGTAAGAATAACCATCATAACTGGAGCAACCTCCTCAGATCATAACCCAAATACAAAGTTCCCTCCAGGCATAAATTCTCAAATTAATGATATTACCATAACCCTCATACTTGGTTTAAATCTTTAGCTAATCAAGTGACTACATGTCACACTTATAGAATCTTCCCGTGGGACATGCTCCTACAATCTTCCGAAACAAATAACGGGTCCGCACATCTAAACTATCGGATGCACTAACGCTGAAAAGCGATCCAGAATCCATAACCAGGATGTAGAACCTCTTCCACAACACATCGATCTCAGGTGACGCTGAGGACAATACCAATTTAATCTAATCATTCAACCCCTTCCTTACTCATACGAGCCCGTGACATCTTTGTCAACACCGAACTGCAACCTTGATCCTCCTTTCACATTTCCATACCTCTCACCACACCCAACGTGCCAATATACGATAGGACACGATTTTCATCATAACTCCAAATTCTTTAATATTTTCACATTTCATCATATACGAACTTTTCACTTAACTCAGTTCAGGAGAATCATAGCAACACGCAGGTAAATTCCCATAATCGTAGAATATGCAAATCTGCAAGTAGTGGTCCAACCCACCATAGACCTTCCGGAATCCGCTTCCACTTAACAAGACATAACAGAAGAATGCCCTTGATAAATCATCAATCACAGTGGCCGACGACATCACACGTACCTCCACAAATCATACACATAACTTGATCTCGCGGACCGAACTGGTCACTGGCCCCAATATGCCAATTCAACTATGGCTAATCAATTTACCTTCTTCCAATTCCTTCTTGCTTGCCTAAAAAAACAAGACTAACTCCATTCAACATATAACATACACCATCTACACTCACCCCGAGTGTCCTTGAATCACGAGACCAGGCTGTCTCAATTCCCACGAACTTTTTCATAGCACCCAAATGCTACACCACAAGCCAAACATCCCGGAACATTCTGGGCACCTTCTTATATGCTGCTACAAAGCTTGATTCTTAACTGTACTCGTAGGTTCGAAATCATTGGGCACCACACTTTAACTTCTGAATTCACTAGGACCATTATTGAGAGCCACCCACTCTAACTTGGTCCGGAATATAACTTACTCTATAGATCTTATAACACACGAAGACTCTCTCGGCGAAGCACATGGCGAAAATTGCTTTCTCTGAAACTTGTATCCATACAAGGCATAAATCCTGAACCTTTTTCCAAGTCCGAACATGAGCCAATAAGGCCAACCATCGCATGCCTCCAACAATTCATTTGCTCGAATTACCATTTATGGTCTTTCTCGTAGCTGAGTTAATCCATCAATATGCTAATAACCAGAAATCACGCAAGTAGTTAATCATACAGCCCAATCATAAGTGGTGGGACTCTCCTACTTAGCTTGCAGCCATCATTTCGCCATTCTTGAGTTCGCCCGACCTTTTTACCTCTTGTTGACATAACCTCGCGCCATAAGTTATCAAAATTTCTCGGAATCTTCCTGTAAATCCCCATCTTTCATATTCTGAATCATTAACCACAATCGCACGACCGATCTCTTTATTGAACAACCAATATAATTCTTTGAAGAAGCTTCTCCAACCACGCGACCGCTAATCTGCTCACGGGGAATAACCCACCTAGGGGAATCACCCCCCGACATCTTCCCTCGCCGATGCACGGGGTACATTCACTATGACACTAATAGCCCATCCTAAGTCTGAGCTCACCTTCCAGCTGCACAAGTCCATTCGCCCCTCACTGACATCAATTAAATGCGTGGCAACATCCTTCCAATTCAGGGTTATGCTGCACCCTCCTCCATTTCAAGCAGCTCATTTCCGCCATATCAATATTCTGCCGCATAATAGTCCATACTTCACATCATACCCACAGGCTTCAATCACCAATCATTAAAATCCCCAATTCGATCCAAACTCGCTTTAAGGCGCATAGTCATCCTACTACCAAGCCCATATGCAACCCTCGCCATTCTCCTACTTTGGCGAAACTCATCTCTTTAATTAACCACTTGACCTTGCTCCTCATACTTGGCCTTCCAAAAGTTTTAAATACAACCTGACACTTTCCACATGTCCTTTCTCATACTTTACTGCTCAATTGTTGCCTTAAATGAAATCTATCTTCGTGGAACTTGAATCCACCATTGCAGCTAACTTTAAACCTTTCCAAAGGTCATCTTTATCGATCCATCAACATCAAAAATTCTGATTCGATCTTAAACCACTGCACCATGCGATATCTGACAATCGTAACTCCAATACTAGTTAACAATATCCTGCCATAAAGGCGAATTGTAGCAGATTATAACATCGACAAACTTAGTACGTCCAATTAGGACGACAACACCCCAATGTAGAGGAGAACTCCACCACGTTTTCAATTACCATGTTTCATTACTTCCACCAGTCCACTTCTGACCATCCTCAGTTTGTTTGACTTTCCCCTACCGGGAATGAAATACCGAATCCCTTGATTACACACTGAGTAAACTTCCCTTCAATTCATTCACTGCCCCGACACATGGTTAAACACCCTACCATTACGACAACACTTTAGAATAATCGCTCATAAGCATTATGGCAACTTGTGCCTAGCCTCAAGGCTCTTAGAAGTTCTGTTACTGAGCTGAAACAATAGAATATCCTTCCATAAGGTGACCATAATAGTCAAATCAACTATACCGGGAAAAATCATCCCGCACCATATTTGTAGTGCCATTTTAATTCTTCAAATTCCCGATTTCTAACAAGCGCTCGCGTCGCGTAAGATTGAGTGGGAAGGAATCAAAGACATAAGCCTCAAAGGAATTGAACCACACGATAAGGAAATCAAGAAGGGAAGTACTCCTAACACCCCTGTAGCCTCCCGAGGATAAATACAGACGTCTCCATACCGATCCGTGAGACTCTACTAGACTTGCTCATGACTCATAAGACCGACGGGAACCTAGTGCTCTGATACCATGTTATCACGACCCAAAATCCACTAAGGGACGTGGTGGCACCGGACACCGCCATCAGGCCAGCCAACTCAAATACTTAATTAAATCTCATTTTAACAATTTTGAAAAACATTTCTTTTATACGTTTTAAACAAGACTCAGTGTATTCTTCCGAATAAATAAATAAAATATTTAAACAACTTTTAAGATTTTCAAATAATCCAAATATATCCCCAGAACTCGGTGTCAAAAGTACGTGAGCAACTACCGATGAGAGAAACAAAATATGACATCCGTCCGGAATATAGTGGATGGAAAGTAAATACAGTACACTGGAAGGGACTACCCTAGTTGCGGTCGCCTTGAATGATGTAGCTCACCTAGTCCCAGAAATGTCCGTGCAGCTATGCCCCGTATGTTGCTAGAGGTATATACACCTGTGCAATAAAAATGCACAGAAGTGTAGTATGAGTACGGAATCAACGTGTACTCAGTGAGGGTCCCGCCTAATCCCGAAGGGCTAAACGAGATGGTCAACTTGACACCCTCTAATAGTCCAATGATTATTTATTCTTAATATACATATTAAACAGTGTATTTATTTTATAAACATGATTAATCCAGATAGAGGAAACAAGTAAACACATAATTCTTTCATATGAAAATTTCCAAGATATCTTTTTCATTATTAACAAAATGATCTCGAGCCAGAGTGAGGCATGTAACAACTTCTATAAGTTCAAGACAGCAATACAAGCATGCGCAAATCATACCGAGGTGACGCCCCGATCCAACAGAAATAAATGTGCACTTGCCAAGGGTCGACGACATGCCTATAGATGCATCTATTAATCTGCCGAGGCGTTTGGCCCGTTCCAAAATAAACACACAAACTGACAATCAGTCAAGAAGTCAACATGGAGCAATTCTCCAAGAAAGGTCAATTCTCTTTAATAATTTGAGAAAACAAGCTTAAGTCCTTTTTAGGAATACATTTATTAATTCAATGTGATTTACAAAGATCAAATGTCAATAGGGTTACAGATATTCCAAGTATGGCATGCTGATGGGTCCTAACTACCCGAACAGTAGCATAATAGTAGCTACGCACGGACTCTCGTCACCTCATGCGTACGTAGCCCCCACAAATAGGATTACATAATCAATCACTTCACCTATGGGTTAGATTCCCCCTCACAAGATTAGAAAGGAGACTCACCTCGCTCCGAAGATCCGCAACCGGCATTCTACATTCTTTCGAAGACTTGCACAACCGCACAATGCTCCAAAACTAGCCAACGATCATATAAATCCATTAATATATGCTCAATTATACTTTACAACCCAATTTATAATCATTCCTAACCCCGAATGAAAAGTTGACAAAAATTCCCTCAGGCCCATGTTCCCGGATTCCGAAATTTCTCGAAGAAAAAGTTTACCCATGAACTCACGAACTCAAATATATAATTTCTAGGTTTTCATCCAAAACCTCAATATTTACTCTAATTTCCATGCTTAAATCCATATATAATTGATATATTCAACTCAAGAGTGGTGGGGATAACTTACCTTAACATAGATGACGAAATCCCTCTTTGAAGCTCTCCAAAAATCGCCCCCCCAAGCCATGAAAAATGGGTGAAATGAACCAAAATCCCGATTTAAAACAAATCTCTGCTTTCAGTCGTTTCCGCTTCTGCGGCTCCCATCCATGTCGAGGCCTTTCGCTTCTATGGTTCTCCACATCACAGGTGCGATACCGCTTCTGCGGCTACTCGAACGCATTTGCGATCCTCTCCATTTTTGTACCAACCACTTCTGCGGTTAAATTCTCGCCTCTGCGGGGCCGCTTCTGTGGTCCCAAATCCGCAGAAGCGGAAATACCAGAAGCAGTAGCTCCAGCTCTTCCTCAAACTCTAAATTCGATCCATTAGCCACCCGGAATTCACCCAAGGCCCCCGAGCCCCCAACCAAACATACCAACCACTCCGAAAACACATTACAGACTTGCTCAAGGTCTTAAATCATAACAAACAACGCTAAAACCATGAATTACACCCCGATTCGAGCTTTATGAACTTTGAACTTTCCAACTTCTATTTCCGGTGTTTAAACCTATCAAATTATGTTTGATTGACTTCAAATTTTGTACACAAGTCGCATTTAACATTGCGGACCCACTCCCACTTCCGGAATTGGATTCCGACCCTAATATCAAAAAGTCAACCTCCGGTTAAACTTCTCAAAAACCTTCAAATTTTTATCTTTAGCCAAATGGCTTCAAAATGTCCTACGGACCTCCGAATTCACTCCCGATCGTGATCCCAACTCCAGAATCACCATACGGAGCTATTCCCAGACTTGGAATCCCAAACGGACATCGATAACGCTGAAATGCACTCCAAGCCAAACTTAAGAAATTTCTTCCAAAATGCTAATTTCCACAATAGGGACCAAAACGCTCCTGGGTTATCCAAAACCCAATCCGGGCATACGCCCAAGTCTGAAATCATCATACGAACCTGCTGGAACCTTCATATCCTGATTCCGAGGTCGTTTACTCAAAGTTCCATTCCCAGTTCATTCTTTCAACTTTAAGCTGCTAAAATGAGAATTTTCATTTAAATTTAACTCTGATCTTCCTGAATTCAAATTTCGACCATGCGAACAAGTCACTATACTTGAAATGAAGCTGCTCATGGCCTCAGACTGATGAACGACGCACTAAGGCTCGAAATGACCGGTCGGGTCATTACAGAAAGAATAACTTTTTGTATGTAAATCACATTTTAATCCGCCAAACCTCCAAAAACTCATCTAAACAATCCTAAAATGTTAAAATACTATGTGATTCATTGCATAGCAGTAAGTTCTTCCTAACTGATCACTTTCGATGATCCTACCAAATTTTTGGTCATTCAGAAATCGTGAAATTCACAATCGCCAAAAAACTTGACCAAATTCGAATAAATTATTTTGGCGTATTTAGGATTAAATCCATGTGATTTACATTCTTGCTATATATCATATCAAGTTAAATCATCATGTTTAAGATTTAACACAAATTTAGCCGATATATAAAGAATAATTTTTCATATTTATAACAAATTCAGTTTAGTAAACTGCTTGGAAACCCATCTAAACGACCTCAAAATGCTAAAAACAGCACGATTCAATGCATAGCAGCATAGCAGTGAGTTTTTCTCACCAGATCGTTTTTGATGAACCTACCAAGTATTAGGTCAATCGGAGTCCGTCAAATTCATGACCACCAGCCTGTAACCAAACTCGGAGAATAATCGTTTTAAGCAGTTTCAAGAATTAAAATAAATATGATATCGATTTCCATTCTCCTTATAATTATACTATGAGCTCACGACATATATTATGTTCTTCCTATTTCTAGGATACATAATATCTCCTTTTGCAATAAATTATCCTTTTATTAAATACACAAGAACCTAAGATATTATATTTTCTCACGTTCGATGAAAAACTTAATATCTCTTCTCATGGGTGGAGGTGGTCTCACTTGTACCCAAAGAAAAAACTCTTTTTCTAGTAAAGAACCTCCACCACTAATGTGGATTTATGAAGGATAATTTTTACATGTTACATTAAGTAGATTTTAATGCCTTAAATAAATAAATCATTTTGTGGATCCTACTTATTAATCAAAATGCTCAATCCATGAATAGACACAATTTCACATATACAAATTTATTAAGAATTTTCATGATTTCAAATAAACAAACAACTTTGGTGGTAATTATTTATTACTCACAAAGCTCTCAATATACTAGTGAAGATACATGTAGCTCATAAAATTATTTTACGGCAGATTATGGACCATAACTTAAAATTTATGCCAACAATATAAAACTTATACAAAATACCGTCATATTTCACTTAATTACAACCTCCAACCACAGAACAAAATTTTTCATTGAAAATCCAAGACTAGTAATCACGTAGGGCATGAAAACATAAACTAAAATTTGAGAAATATTTTATGCGCAAATATGCTAAACTCTCAAATCATTAGTCATACAGGATATCAAATAGAGGATTTCACTTTCTTACAAAATAATTATATCATAACACAATATTAATTACACCTTGTAAGACCTAATCAATAAAATCATACACCTCTATTATTGAGTTTAATACAACAACACGTCTATTTACTAATAGACAATGTGTAAACCTTTCATATTACAAGTATTTAATCATGGAGACCATGGGGAGTCATACCTACCACTATTGAATTAAAAATGAATTAAAACTATTAGACAATAATTTCCATAAAATAGAAAAACGTCCAAAACACAATCCAAACGGCGTCAAAACGTCGGAAAACACCATGATTCACCGCGAAAGCAGTAAGTTTTTTTCACCACGTCATTTCCGATAAACCCAACAAATTACAGCTCAATCAGAGTCCGTCAAATTCAATGAACTCCGAAAATATCGACAATTCGGTCCAAATCAGGCTTTGCAATTTTCTAGGATTTACCAAAAAATATCCAGATCATCCCCATCAAATATCAATAAAAAACAGATATCTCATGATTACTAGCAAATTTTTTTGCATAGTTAATTCACAAAACAACAATGTAGTTTTTCAGAAAACCTCATATACATGTAATTCAAAAAATGCACACAAACACGACATTATTGTTTCATGAAACAAATAGTTATCAAATTATATGCGAGTGGGATCTAATACCAATTGATGGATTATAATAAGCAGGGGAAGCAATACTGGTATCAAATCACATGTAATCTAGACAACTAGTATAAACGGGATTTCACGGGTTGCCTATTGAAGTGTGAATAAAGTTCCTCTATCACGCGAGCCTCCAATTTCATAGAAACTCAATAAAATCTCCACCACCTGCACGATCAGGATCCTCGAATGTACCACTATCTTCTACAATATTACACAAATAATATCCGGAGATAGAAATTTCGCGTGGACGAAATTTCTAGAAAGCGTTGGCTGAAAATTTCGGCCACCATTTACTGCTCCCTCTAGGTGGAAAACCTTACGTATTTATAGCACATATTTTAAGGGTTAAAACCCTTTTCCAAAACCGAGTGTTGGTGCTGTGCAGAACCAAATGAAGAGACAATGCAGCACTTGTTCTTTACATCAAGGCCTGCCAAAACAGTATGGAAATTATTTTTCGGACCAGCAGGGATTGCAACAGATGGGATTTCTTTTCACCAGGCTATAATTAAATGTTGGACAGCTGATGTCATACCTCGACTACAACTTATTCTTCAGGCTTTACCATCAGTGATAGTGTGGGAATTGTGAAAAAGAAGGAATAGCTACAAACATGGAGATGCAGTCACAGTTAGTTGGGTTATATTACAGATATCAACAACCATGCAATCTCTAGTCAAGCTCAGGAAACCAGGATTGCAGAATATAGCACATAAGTGGCCAGACTTACTCAATATGATGGAGAATTATACACCTAAGTTACAGTATACTAAGATATTACGGAAATTTCCTAAGGAAAGTTGGATCAAAGTAAACACAGATGGGGATTCTACGAGAAATCCAGGCAGAAGTTCTATTGGATATGTATTTGAGGAATAAAGAAGGGGATGTATTATATGCCTATGGAAAGGAAATACAGAAAGTTTCAAACACTGTTGCGAAGGCAATAGAACTACTAGAACCGTTGAGATATTGTGTAAAAAAGATTATGTCCTAATTGAAGTTCATACAGATTCAATTGTCCTCATGAAAGTAATAACCGAAGAGTGGGTTGTTCCGTGGAGTATTGCAGAAGCAATAGAGGAAATCAAAGATATGATGAATATGAGTAATGTGACTGTCTCATACACACTCAGAGAAGGGAACAAGCTTCCATATCATTTGGCTAATTATGCTCTGGACCATGGCGTTATTGAAGCACATAATTTTTGGGAGCTGGACATTCAAGGAATAAAGATAGATGATGATAAGTCACAATGCCCATATCTACGAGTAAAGGTTGCACGAGATTAAGAATAAAGGGAGAAACAAGCAGGACTAGAAAGCTAGAAGGAAATAAAAGGAAAAGCTTGAAAAGGAGAAAAAAAAACAAAAGAGGAATATACAACAAATGCAAATATCAAATACTTCGGGAGGAGGTCTCAACGTACCTTATTTTAGCTAACCAGGTGTTCTATTTTGCAGGTACTGGTAACAGTTCCATGCCTTGCTTAGTGATTAACTCTCTTTGGGTGGTATTAACACCTAGTGTTCATTCCCAGGAAAGAAAATCACTAGTGAGTAACTGGAGATCAAGCACAAAGAAAATAAGTTCTTATTGGTTATGCACATACCTGCAATATCACACAAAGGAGCCAGGCAGAATATACATTAATGCACACAATCCCTGGTCATCAACAACAAAAAAGAAATTGCTACAGGTGTACATAAATGGATCAAAGGATGCTTTAGGCCTTCAATGCTCGACGCCTTTCGCTAAGATCAAGAAGACAATTGGCTTCTCATCCAAAAGGAGTTAACCATGATAATTCAGATGTGCTTGTGTACTAGCCACTGGTACAAATGAAAGATAAGCAACTGGACATAGAGAAAATCGAAGAATTCTGGAGTGAAGTACAGGTTAAAGGATATGCAACAATCGAGCACCATTTAACATGGTGGATGGCATGTGAAGTTCCTCAAAATCAGAGCTTTGGAAACAGTTTTGTTTTTTCGTTTAATATGCACGCTTGTCTCGAAAAATAAACAATTCATGCACAAACGAAAAGTGCTGCTGCACAAGACATTTAAAAAGTTGACAAGATCGATATGAGCAGCCAGGATCGACTTTGGAGGAGATACAAAAGATACAATAATTACAATGACGTGCAGGAAAAATGGAGGACAAAGCTGTCACACGTGGTTCAAAAGAGTAATGCAAGGATCAGAAGCAACATTTTTTAATACTTTGGGGAATGTAATTCATTGTTCCACACATGCTCATGTATCAAAAGGTGCAAAAGCAAGTCATGCGTGGGCAACTGAAAAGGATGAAAGTGAACAAGTTAACAGCACGCCTGGAAAGCTGGAAAATGTACTCGCATGATTCCTTGGTTAAAGAGAAAGGCATAAGCATGGGGACTCCTAAAAGAAAACCAGTGGAGGCAATATTAAATACAGCAAAAAGCTGGAGCAAGTTGTTTTATGTCATGCATGGCTGATGTTGTTTCTGGTCACGCAGATGACAAAGAAGGAAACACATTAGACAGGAAATTCATTGGCCAGTGCACACCAGTTCTATCGAGGATCGTTTGCATTGTAACATGGATCGAGGAGTGGATGCAATTCGAGGTGCATGATGTGGCTTAACCAAATGCACGCCTATAGTCAAGGCATGGCTGCATTTGAATTTTTATATGCATGCATGATCTCGTGAATCACCCATGGGACACACATGCAAGCATGGTTTCGAGAAAAGCTGGACGTTGCAGCTCTGTGTTCGACAAAAGCTGGAATTAAACAATGGCCAGTGCAGTTTTTTTTCAATTGTTAAATGCACGCATGCTTCATCCAATTTGGAATTAAACAATGGCCAGTGCTCACATTTTCGACGTAGCAACTGCCAATTTTTTGGACTTTGTAGTTCTACAAGATTTTAGTGGAATAACAAAGATAACAAGGGATCAACCGAAGCAGACACAACAATGCACAAGGAATGGGATTGAGGGAAAATGCTAGATATGAGCAAAAGGCAGACATGCATGGACAACATCATAGAACATTATGTACCTATAGGCTCAAAATCATTAGGCATCACACTTTAAATTTTGAATTCAATAGGACCATTGTTGAGAGCCACCCACTCTGACTTGGCCCTGAATATAGTCAACTCCATGAGTCTTCTATCACATGGATACCCTTTAGGTGAAGCACCTGGCAGACTCACTTCCCTTGGACCCCGCATCTATACGAAGCACAAATACTGAATCCTTTCCAAATCTGAACATGAGCCAATAAGGCCAACCATAGCACACCTTTAACAATCCCTTTGCTCAAATTACCACCTAAGCTCTTTTCCCATGGCTGAAATAACCCATTAACATGCTAATAACCAGAAACTTTGCAATTAGTTAACCATACAACCCAATCATAGGCAGTGGGGCTCTCCCACTTAGCTCGAAGCCACTATTACACAACTCTAGAGTTTACCAGGATTCTTAATCTCTTATTGACATAACATTGCGCAATCAACCACCAATATTCTCGATATCTTACTGTAGAAACCCCCTTTTTATACTCTGGATCATCGACAACATTTGCACGACTGATCCATTCGCTGTATAACCAATAGAATTTCTTCGTAGAAGCCTTACCAACCATGCGACCGCTAAACTGCTCACGGTAATAACCCACCTACAGAAATCACTCCCTGACATCTTCCAACACTACTACATGGAGTACAATCACTACGACATCAATAACCCATCCTGAGTGCGATCTCACTCTCCAGCTGCACAAGTCCATTCACCCCTCGTGGACATCAATTAAAAATGCGGCGACATTCTTCCAATGCAAAGTTATATTGCATCCTTCTTCATTCAAGAAGCTTCTTCCCGTAATATTAACTCTCATGTCACATAATAGCCCATACTTCAAATGAAATCCCTAGACCCCAATCCCCAATCACTAACATTCTCAAATCACTCCAAACTCTCTTTAAGGTATGTGGTCATCCCACTGCAAGCCCATATACAACTCCGCCACTCTCCTTATTTGGCGAAACTTATCCACTTAATCGACTACTCGACCATTGCTTCTTACACTTAGCCTTCTAGAAATTTTAGCCACCGCCTAACACTTCCCACATGTCTATCCTCATCCTTTGTTGCTCAGTTGTTTCTTTAAATAAAATCTATCTTCGTGGAACCTGAACCCACAATTGCTGCTAACTTTATGCCTTGCAGAAGATCATCTTTCTCATACCGTTGACATTAGAAACACTGATTCAACCCTGAACTGCTGCGACCCGCGATATCTGATAGCCGCATTTTCAATACTATTTAGCAATAGCTTGCCCCAAAGGCGAATTGTATAAGTTCATAACATTGACGAGCTTGGCACGTTCAATAAGGACTATGACACCTCATCATAGAAGAAAAACTCAACCACGCTCACAAATACCAAGCCTTCTTACTTCACTAGCCCACATCTGACCACTCTTAGTCTGATTGCCTTTCCCCTGTCGGGAATAAAATACTAAATCTCTAGATTTTGCACTAAGTAAACCTCCCTTCAAGTCATTCAATGCCCCGACACGTAGGCAAACATCCTACCATCATATCATACTAGAGAACAATCGTTCATAAGCATCATGGAAACTTGTGCCTAGCCTCAGAGCCCTCAAAAGTACCGTTGCTGAGCTGAAACAATAAAATATCCTTCTACAAAGCGATGATAATAATCCGATCAGCTATACCAGGAGAAATATCTCGCATCACACCTGTAGTACCATTATAGTTCTTCAATTTTTGATTTATAACAAGCGGTTAACGTTGCGTAAGATTGAGTAGGAAGCATACGCCTCCAAGGATCAAATCGCACGATGAGTAATCAAGAAGGGAAGTACTCCTAACAGTCATGTAGCCTCCCGAGGATAGGTACAGACGTCTCCGTACCGATCTATGAAACTCTACTAGACTTTCTCATGACTTGTGAGACCTTAGGAACCTAGTGCTCTGATACCATGTTGTCGCGACCCAAAATTCACTAAGGGTCGCGTTGGTGCCGGACACTACTATCAGGCAAGCTAACCAAATTACTTGAAGAAGTTCTCATTTTTAACAATCTTGAAAACTAAGATTTTCCTTCAAGTTTTCATAAATAAAAAGATAACTGCTTCAATTCAAATTAAATAATAAGCAGTTAATACAAATATTTCAAAACCATCTCAGAACCCGGTGTTACAAGTGCATGAGCATTTACTAAGAATGAAATAAAATCACAACAACTATCCCAAATACAACATTGGACAGAAAGTAATTACTGAACACTGAAGGAGACTCTACTGGCTGCAGGTCACCACGAGAAGTGCAACTCACCTAAGTCTCCGTATCAACCATGCTTCTACGCCCATTAGGCCTCCAGAGATGTATGTGCATGTGCAACAAAAATGCACAGAAGTGTAGCATGAGTACGAAAACAACATGCACTCAATAAGTATCCCGTCTAATCTCGAAGAAATAGAGACGAGATGGTCGACTTTGACACTTTCTAGAGGTCCAATAATAACGTATTATTAATGTGAATAATCATGGAATAACAGTTCTTTCCCACGTATTATCGTGGATATTCACCAATATTTCAAGCAAATATGAAAAGCAGATAATCCATGTACAACATACTTTTTGGTCCTAGACTACCTGGACAATAGCATAATAGTAGCTACACACGGATTCTCATCACCTCGTGCGTACGTAGCTTCCCCCTCCCCCCCCCCCACAAATGGGAGTACATCACCAATTAACTCACCTATGGAGACAATTCCTTCTTACAAGGTTAGAAAGGAGACTCACCTCGCTCCGAAGATCCATAACCGGCCTTCCACGCCCTTCCCAAACTCAAATCGATGCAAAAATGCTCCAAAAATAGCCAATAATTATATAAACACATTAATATATATTTAATGACTCATTATTGTCCAATTCATAACAATTCCTAACCCCGAACGAAAAGTTGACAAAATTGCCCTCGGGACCACATGCCCGGATTCCAAAATTTTCCGAAGATAAAGTTTAACCATAGCTTCACGAACTCAAATATATAATTTTCTCTAAATTTCATACCCAAAGTCGTGATCAAAATATTTTCTAGGTTTTTCCTCAAACCCCAAGTTTTCTACCAAGTTACATACTAAAATCCATATAAAATCAATATATTTAACTCAAGATAGGTGGGGTTAGATTACCTTGTCGATGATGATGAAACATCCCACTTGAAGCTCTACAAAATCGCCCATACCAAGAGAAAAATGGGTGAAATAAAATCAAACCCCGATTTTAAAACACCCTTCTGCCCCCAACAATTTTCGCACCCGCGGTCCTATGACCGCTTCTGCGGTTCTGCAGGTGCGGCCACTCTACCGTATCTCTGGTCCTTCCCAGGCCCCCTTATTTCTGCTTCTACGACTTCTCCACCGCAAGTACGGTCCTGCATCTACGGAAATATGACCGCATCTGTGTCCCTTCTCTTCTAGCCCAAAACTACATTTACGGCTCCTTTGGCAGCTTCTGCGGCTCCGCACCTGCGGCCCAATTCTCGCAGGTGCGTTTATGACAGCAAACAACTAGTTCAGCCTTCCAAAAATTCCATTTTCGATCAGTTAACCTCCCGGAATACACACGAGGCCCCCTGGGACCCCAACCAATCATACCAACCAGTCCCAAAACACGTTACGGACTTGCTCGAGGCCTAAAATCATATCAAACAACGCTAAAACCACGAATCGACCTCCAATCCAAGCTTTTATGAACTTTATAATTTCAAACTTGTATTTTCGATGTTAAAACCTATCAAATCACGTCCGATTGACTTCAAATTTTTCATGCAAGTTATATTTGACATTATGGACCTACTCCAAATTTCGGAATCGTATTCTGACCCCGATATCAAAAAGTCCACTTCCGGTCGAACTTCTCGAAAACCTTCAAATTTCTATCTTTAGCCAAATGACTCCAAAATGACCTACGGACCTCCGAATTCACTTCCGATCGTGCTCCCAACTCCAAAATCACCATATAGAGCTATTGACAAACTCAGAATCCCAAAACGGACATTGATAACACTAAAATGCACATCAAGCCAAACTTATGAAGTTACTTCAAAAATGCTAACTTCCACAATAGGCGCCAAAATGCTCCCTGGTTATAAAAAACCCGAATCGGGCATACGCCCAAGTCCTAAATCATCATACGAACATGATGGAACCTTCGGATCCCAATTCTGAGGTCGTTTACTCAAAAATCCAATCCTAGTTAATTCTTTCAACTTTAAACTTCCAAAATGAGAATTCTCTTCCCAAATCAACTCTGAACTTCCCGAAATTCAATTCCGACCATGCATACAAATCATAACACCTAAAAGAAAGATGCTCATGGCCTCAGACTACTAAACGACGTGCTAGGGCTTAAAACGACCGGTCGGGTCGTTATAAAACTCCAGTTTCAATGAAAGTTGTTTAAAACATTTGTTAAACACTTTCAATAGAGGCTAAGTATAAAAAAGAGTGAAAATAGTAATTTTATAAAAATAAGCCCCTCGGTCAAAGTATAACTCCTATATATATAGCCCCTGGGGCATGCCTCTCATTCACTAGTGACTCAACTCTCATCAATTAATATTCAGACTCAACACTCACGCTCAATAGGTAACTTATAATAACCATTGCGGCATGTAGCCCAATCCATAAATATATAGTCAACTGCGCTCACTGGGGGTGTGCAGACTCCGGAGGGGATCCTATAGCTCAAGTGTTATAGCGCTACGGCGTGTAACCCGATCCATCATATCGTTGCGGCGTGGAGCCTGATCTATGTATATATATATATATGTGTATATTTGTATGTATGTATGTGTATCCTGATCTATGTATATATATATATATATGTATGTTTGTATGTATGTATGTGTGTGTGTGTGTATATATATATCTCTGTGTGTGTATATATATATATATATGTGTGTGTGTATATATATATATGTATATATATGTGTGTGTGTGTATATATATATGTATATGTATATATATAAAGTTGTGACGACAACCCGATCACTAACTATCCTCACAATTCGGCCCTTGGCCTCACTCACTCATCAACCTCACAAGTCACTCGGGCATTTCAACACAAACTCAGGGAACTTAGCCCAAAACAACTTTCATATATTAAAAATAGAGCGATAAACAATATTAAATAATAAACAGGTATAAACCATGATTGAGGGCTTTCGATAAAAAACAATGTGAGTATAACAGTTAAAATACCTCTGACGGTCCAAATAGTACGGCACAAGGCCACAAACATGCATTCAGCCCAAGTTAACAGAATCATTTCGAAAACACATAGATATCATATAGAGTTTATCAAAATATGCAACTCTATAATTACCACAGGACGGACCAAGTCACAATCCCTACTAGTGCAATTTCACATGCCAGTCACCTAGCATGTGTGTCACCTCATTTAACAAAATAGTACGGAATTCCGGGGTTTCATACCCTCATGTATAGATTTACAATCGTTACTTACCTCAAACCGAAAAAAATCTACTCCGCGATGTCCTTTCCGCATGACTCGACCTCAAATCGCTCGGAATCTATCCAAAATCATAATCATATCATCAATACATGCTAAAGGAACAAAGCCCATTATCAAACTATATCAAAATTCCTAAAATTGGCCAAAACCGACCCCAGGCCCATGATTCAGAATCCGATAAAAACCACAAACTAAAATCCTTATCCTCTCGCGAGTCCATACATACCAAATTTACCAGAATCAAACTTCGTTTTACCTCTCAATCACACAATTTTAACTCTCAAGTTCCAAGCCCTAATTCTTCGATTTTCACCCTTAAATCCCACAAATTCCAAGCTTAATCTACTGAAAATCATCTTAGAATCGAGTCTTAAGTTCAAAAATCTTACCTCAACGAGTTTCCCCTTGAATCCCTCTCCAAAGACCCTCAAAAGCTTCAATCCCAACTTAAAAAATGGTAGAATTGGCAGAATTGCGCGAAGGTGTCAATTTATACTTTCTTCCCAGATATTTCCACATCTGTGGTCTCCAAGTTGCTTCTACGATGTTGCACCTTCGTAAAATCCATTGCAGATGCGGTTCTCACATAAATCCTAGAATATGCTTCGGCGGTAAACTCTTCGCTCTTGCAGTCCCGCAGGTGCGGTCCTTTGTGCGCACCTGCAGATTTGCCTCAGCTCTCAAATTCTTTTCATTTGCGGCCTCCTTCTCGCACCTGCGGTCCACAATCCGCAAGTGCGAATATGATAGAAGCAGCAAATCTATTGCGTTAACTCAAAGCCATACTTTCTGTCAACCACCCAAATCCATCACGAGGCCCTCGAGACCTCAACCAAACATACCAACAAGCCACATATCACCGTTCAAACTTATTCCAACCTTCGGAACACTCAAAACAACAACAAAATACCAAATTACCCTCAGATTCAAGCCTAAGGATTTTCAAACTTCCGAATTCCGTAAACGATGCCAAAACCTATCAAACATCGTCTAAATGACGTAAACTTTTGCACACATGTCACAAATGACACAACAAACCTACTTCAATTTTTGAAATTCCATTCCAACCCCAATATCAAGATTTTCACTACTGAACGGAATACGCCAAATTTCCATTTTTGCCAATTCAAGCCTAAATCTACTAATGACCTCCATATTACATTCTGAATACGCTCCTATGTACAAAATCACCTACGAAGCTATCTGGACCATCAAAATTCACATTCGAGATCTTCTACACATAAGACAACATCCGATTGATTTTTCCCAACTTAAGCTTCAAAATTAGAGACTAAGTGTCTCATTACACCCCAAGACAGTTCCAAACACAGAACACTAACACGATATGATGAAGTATAGCTGAACAACACAAAAATAAGTAGAAATAGGGGGAAGGGGGCTGTAACTCATGAAACGACCGGTCGGGTCGTAGCATCCTCCCTCTCTTAAACAAACGTTCGTCCTCGAACGAGTCAAGAAACATACTTGGAACCTCAAATAGGTGATGATATTTGCTCTGCATCACCACTTGGTCTCCTAAAGGCCCTCTTCCATCGGACGACCTCTCCACCGCAGTTTCGCTGAAGCTATAACCTTTGATCTCAATGATCGAACCTATCGCTCCAAATTAGCCACTAAATCCACATCATAAGTCAAATCACCATCTAACTGAACCGTGCTGAAATACAAAACATGAAAGGAATCACCTATATATTTTCAGAGCATAGAAACATGAAATACCGGATGCACACTTGATAAGCTAGGTGGCAAAGCCAGCTCATAATCCACCTCTCCAATCCTCTAAAGTACCTCAAAAGGCCCAATGAATCGAGGACTCAATTTATCTTTCTTCCCAAATCTCATAACACCCTTTATGGGTGAATCCTTCTCCCTAAACATGTAAGACACATCACGAACCTTCCTGTCGGCATAACTTTTTTTGTCTCGACTACGCTATACAAAGTTGCTCCTGAATCACTTTCACCTTGTCCAAAGCATCCTGGACCAAGTCTGTACCCAAAAGCTTGGCCTCGCCCGACTCGAACCATCCTAATGGAGATCTAAACCATCTCCCATATAAATCCTCATATGGAGAAATCTGAATACTTGACTGATAACTATTGTTATATGCGAATTCCGTGAGCGGTAGAAACTGGTCCCATGAAACCCAAAAATAATTGACAGAAGTGCACAACATGTCCTCTAATATCTGAATAGTGCGCTTGAATTTCCCGTCTATTTGCGGGTGAAAAAATATGCTCATCTCAATCTGAGTACCCAACTCTCACTGCACGACCCTCCAAAACTGTGATGTAAACTGAGTACCTCTATCTGAAATGATGGAAACTGGACACTATACAGGCGAACAATCTCTCGGATATAAATCGCTGCTAACCGCTCTGAAAAATAGGTAGTACACACAGGAATGAAGTGCGCGGACTTGGTCAGCCAATCAACCTAAACAACATCAAACTTCCTCAAGGTCCATGGGAGCCCAACTATGAAATCCATGGTGATCAGCTCCCACGTCTACTCTGAAATATCTATCTGCTGAAACTAGACACACGGTCTCTGCAGCTTATATTTCACCTACTGACAGTTGAGACATTGTGCTACAAATCCCACTATGTCTTTCTTAATTCTCCTCCACCAATAGTGTTGTCTCAAATCATGATACATCTTTGCGGCACCTAGATGGATAAAATACCATGATCTGAGAGCCTCCTCTAGAATCAACTCCTGAAGCCCATTCACATTGGGCATACATATCAGGTGATAATAGGCTATATAGTTGTTATTTATGCCATAATTACCCATGCTTTGTTGTTGTTTTGTAATGTAAGTTGCCAATAAAATGCTTTAATTGATGCTATTTGGTTTTGCATGGAATATAAGATGTGAGGAAGCAAAAATAAAGTGTTTGGATGAAAAAACGAGAAGAAATCACCCACTCAAGAAGCACCCGAACGCAAAAGAGCAAATGAGAGAAGTAAAGCGGAGAAAAAATACCCTTCAGTGCTTCTCGGGGTCAGAGCCGCGGTTAGCGCCACGGTTTACAACAGAGGCGTCTGCTGTCGGAGCCGCGGTCGACGCCGCGGCCGCGGTGGAACGTGCAAAGCCCAGAAATTTGAGGGGTCAAAGTGTCAACTCGGGAAAGCTTTTGTAAAATCCTTATAATATGTAGGAAACTCACCCAAGGCTAGGTTAGTCTTATTTTGGAGATTATTTTGGAAGAGAAACAAGTGTGAGAGATCACCCAAAACATCATTGTTCTTATTCTCTTTTATTTTCTTGCAATTTACAATTATGAATCTTTTCATAGTTTATTGCCCCATTGTTATGAGTAGGTAAATACTATAATCTATGGTTTTGGTAGAACCCGTTGAGAATGACTTGGTTGTTTTATTAATAAGTTGGATTTTGTTGCTAATCTCTATTTGTTCATCCATATTTTGATTGTGGTTAGTTGAAAGGGCCATCAATTATCCATTCCTATTTAGTATGTATCTACTTGAGAGAGAGTGCATATTTAGGTGATTGTATGAATAATATCACTCTCGGAGTATAGACGAGAGTCATAACCGAGGGTTTAGAGGCTGGATTAGAGATAACGATACCTCGGGTGTAATCTAAGTGAACTGTATTGAGAATCTAGCTAGCGTAGCTTGAGACAGTGTGTCTAGTAAATTATAATACTTAATTGAGAAAGATTTATGATAGCTGGAGCGTTCATGATTGATAGAGACAACTAAATCATAGTTATAAGACATATACAACCAAGGAAATTACCAACGGGGGAAACCATTACCTTAGACCTTATTCCTACTATTTACGCATCAAGTTAAGTTAATTTTTAGCTGTTAATTACTTTCAGTATCTAGTTGTTAGAAAATCAACCATTGTGAATCAAAAAGTTTGGGAAAACAGATTGTGTGAATCTAGTAAATCTGATAGTAGTGATTGATTGGTTAGTTCCCCGTGGCTCGACTCTGGGCAATAATACTCAGATTATATTTGCAACGCCCGCATAGTCTTTTGTGAGACCTAGTTGAGTGTGATCAAATTTTGGCGCCGTTGCCGGGGAATTAACGGTGTTATCAATTACAATTGAAAGAAATAAAAAAATTCTAAGTGTAGTCAGTTTTCTCTATACCAATACTTTCATTGAAATTCTAACCTTTGAAATCTTATGGAAAACAGATGTCTGCCTAGAAATTCTTCGATGACTCGAGAACTACTAGAAGGACTCTCAGACCCCGAGAAAATATTCAGGGCATTGAACCATGCCAACAAAGGACTTCAACAACCTCAACCAGCACACCAACTCAAATTTGACATGGGTGACGTAAACGACACTAACGGAAACATCAAGAATGAGCAAGCTGACTTAGATGTCAGAGAAGTGTCACCTCTTGGGCCCGAGGCTGCACTTTATAACTGGGCACAGCCTACAGCTGATAATCTGGCCACTGCCATAGCTATGCCCGCAATTCAAGTGGAGACATTCCAGATCACCAAAAACATGATGCATTTGTTGTAGAATAAGGGACTGTTCTCCGGGTCAAGCATTGAAGACCCGCAACAAAACTTGAAATTTTTTTTTGTCAATTTTCTTGACCCAAAGGCAGCCTAATGTGACCCCTTAAGCTATCAAACTGCTCCTGTTCCCATTCTCAGTAACCGGGGCAGCTCAGACTTGGTTAAATTCTCTCCCTATCAACTCTATTACCACTTGGGAGGAATTAGTCAAGCAGTTCCTGAACAAGTTCTATCCGCCTAACAAGACTGCACAGCAGATTGATGATATATTGCAGTATAGCCAGCATCCCACTGAGTCCTTGCAAGAAATTGGGAGAGATTTAAAGGGATACTTATGAAGTGTCCTCATGATGGCATTCCAGACCAGATGCTCGACCAGAGATTCTACATAGGTCTAGCTGACAACTTAAAAGCGAATGTTGATGCTTCAGCTGGAGGTTCTTTCTTAAGCAAAAAATTCACCGAGTGCAAAATTCTTCTCGATAAGATGTCACAAAATGTGGGGTGGATGACTAGAGGTGCAACACTAGCACCCATAGTGCATTCAGTTCCACTTGATCCTAATAATTCGCAGGAAGAGAACATGGCCACACTCCTGACCCAGATGAGCCTACTGACAAAGAAGATTGATGAGATGGGTACAAAACAGGTGCATATCGTTGATACAATGAATGGAGGACTATGCACACCGTGTATTAATCAGTCCTATGTGTGTTCATGGAGTGATGAAGGTGAAAATCAAGGGGTCCGGGAAGATATGAATTATGTCAACAACTATGGGGTCAGAGACAATGAGCACAGTAGTGGAGGCTGCAGCAAAATCAGTAGTACAGGCCTAATATGCAGCAGCCTGGGGGTATGCACCCTCAAAACCAATTAGTGCCAGTGCCTTATCAAAAACCACAGGGTTATCCACAACAAAATCAACAGCAATTGGTTTATCAACCACCCCCTCAGCAGCGAGATAACAATATGGTGGAGATCAGGGGTATGCTTTAGCAACTAATTGGGACAAATAATAAAGTGCAGGAAAAATTGGCAGTGCATGATTCAGCCATAAAGAATATTGAAACGCAACTGGGTCAGCTGTCCATGGCTTTGAACAACCGTCCTCCAGGAACTTTAGCTGCAGACACAAACTTAAACCCCAAGGAGCAAAACCCAAATCAGTTGATGTCAATAAGTCTCAGGAATGGTAGAGATTTAGATAGAGAGCAGGAAATTTGCACAAGCCAACAAGAATACTACACCAAACACTCCAGTTCAACTAGAGGTAGAGGAACCAATAGAACTCACTGAAGTGGTGGTTGAGCAGAGTTAGGAGGAAAAAGGCAAAGAAAAGGAGACCGAGCAAGTTGCAGAACAGGTGGCACCTCTTGTTCCAAAAAATCCTAACAGAGAGAAGCCAGCAAGCAATGCACAAAGGGTGATACCTGCACCCTTCCCTCGGAGACTGGTCAAACAAAAGAAGGCAGACCAATACAAAAAGTTCATGAAGATGCTGCATCAAATCCAGTTGAATATTCTGTTTATGGATGCCTTGAGGGAGATGCCCGGTTATGCCAAGATGATGAAAGATTTAATGTCACAGAAGTTTGACTTTTAGGATCTATCTACAGTAACTCTGACACAGACCTGCAGCGCAGTGGTGGCAAAACCGATGGCTCAAATGATGTCCGATCCAAGTAGCTTCACTATTCCATACACAATCGGAAGTTATGCCTTTGCAAAGGTGTTGTGTGATTTGGGAGCCAGCATAATCCTGATGCCGCTGGCAGTGTACACTAAATTGGGCATCGGCAGAGCTAGACCGACGTCTATGCTGCTACAACTGGTTGATCGCACTGTGAAAAGACAACTAGTATTCTTGATGATGTGCTGGTGTAAGTGGGGAAGTTCGTGTTCCCTATAGACTTTGTGATTCTGGATTGTCAGGTGAATGAGGAGATACCCTTTATTTTGTGGAGGCCATTTTTAGCCATTGGGAGAGCACTGATAGACTTTGAGACTGGGGAACTTAAAATGAGATTTAACGATGAAGAAGTCATATTCAATGTTCAGCAATCAATGAGGAGACCCAGCGAATATGCGAATTTCTCTCTAGTGGAGGCAGTGAATGTAATCCTGCAAGAAGATGATAGGACTCTAACTGTGAAAGATCCATTGGAGGCATGCCTGACGAATTTAGAAGAAATGGATGGTGGGGGGGTTAGCTGAATGGGTTATGGCACTGGAAGGCCGAGGCATCTGGTCAAGGGAACCTCAGTTCGAGTCCCTTGAGCTAGAAAAAAGGGTCACTCATCCAGCAAAGCCATCAATAGAGGAACCACCCAAGCTGGAGCTGAAGCCGCTTCCAGATCACCTCAAGTATGAATTCTTAGGCCCTGATTCGACCTTACCTGTTATTATATCAACCTGTTTGCTAGATGTGGAGGTAGAACAACTCTTACAGGTACTGCAGGATAACAAGACTGCCATTGGTTGGACCATGGCAGACATAAAGGGTATCAACCCAACCTTCTATATGCATAAGATTCTCCTAGAGGAGGGGCACAGACCTTTCAGGGAACATCAGCAATGGTTGAACCCTGATATGAAAGAGATTGTAAAGAAAGAGGTGATCAAATGGTTAGATGCAGGAATCATTTTCCCCATCTGTGATAGTAATTGGGTCATCCCTGTCCAATGTGTTCCTAAAAAGGGGGGAATGACTGTTGTGAAAAATGACAACAATGAGTTGATCTCAACTCGTACAGTCACAGGGTGGCGAATCTGCATGGATTACCGGAAATTGAACACCGCCACCCAAAAGAACCATTTTCCCTTGCCTTTCATTGACTAAATGTTGGACAGTCTGGCCGGAAGATCGCACTTTTGTTTCTTGGATGGATATTCGGGGTACAATCAGATATCAATAGTCCCCGAAGATATAGAAAAGACATCCTTCACCTGTCCGTATGGAATCTTTGCCTTTTGGAGAATGCCCTTTAGGCTTTGCAACGCACCAATGACTTTTGAACGGTGTATGCCAGCCATCTTCAAAGATATGGTGGAGGATATTATGGAAGTCTTTATGGATGATTTCTCCGTGGTGGGAGATTCATTTGAAGACTGTCTTCACAACTTAAGCAGAGTGCTCAAAAGATGTGCGGAGACAAACTTAGTGCTAAACTGGGAGAAGTGCCATTTTATGGTACAAGAAAGGATAGTCCTGGGACATCGAGTGTCCAGAAAAGGAATTAAGGTCGACCATGCTAAGGTTGATGTGATTGAGAAGTTACCACCGCCCACTTCAGTCAAGGCGGTGAGAAGTTTCCTTGTTCACGCCAGGTTCTACCGGAGTTTCATAAAAGATTTTTCCAAAATTTCTAACCCATTATGCAAACACATTGAAAAGGATCAGCCCTTTGTGTTTTCTAACGATTGCAGGTTGGCATTTGAGGAACTGAAGAAGAAGTTGATAACTGCACCCATCATTGTTGCTCCCAACTAGGAGCAACCATTTGAGCTCATGTGTGATGCCAGCAACTATGTTATAGGAGCAGTCTTGGGGCAGCAAAAAAATAAGCTGATGCCACCGATTTACTACGCAAGAAGAATGCTAAGCGGTGCACAGCTCAACTACATAGTGACTGAGAAGGAGATGTTGGCACTTGTGTTTGCTTTTGACAAGTTCCGATCATATCTGATTGGTTCCAAGGTAATTGTGTATACTGACTATGCAGCTCTCAGGTTCCTAATTGAGAAAAAGGAGTCTAAGTCACGCCTGATTCGTTGGGTACTGTTGTTGCAAGAGTTCGACCTCGAAATTCGTGACCGTAAGGGCACAAAAACTCAAGTCGCTGATCATCTATCATGACTTGAAAGAGCTGAAAAATTAGTCGAGGTCGAAGAGATTATGGAAACCTTTTCAGACGAGCAGCTGCTCGCAGCCAGTCTTGAGGATGCACCATGGTATGCAGATTTTGCAAACTACCTGGACTGCGGTATTGTTCCCAATGACCTTTCATCTGTTCAAAAGAAAAAGTTCTTTCGTGATTGCCCCATGTATTATTGGGATGAGCCTCATTTGTTTCGAATATGTGTTGATAACATTATCCGGAGGTGTGTCCCAGAGATAGAAAAATCTTCGATTTTGCAGGCTTGTCACGCATCAACATATGGAGGACATTTTGGAGGGGTCAGAACAGCTTCGAAAGTGCTAGAGGCCGGATTCTTTTGGCTAACTGTGTTTAGAGATGCACACCTCTAGGTAAATGGCTGCAATGAATTCGAGAGGACGGGAAACATATCCTGTCGCCATGAGATGCTAATGAAACCAATTCAAGAAGTAGAGGTGTTTGATGTGTGGGGGATTGACTTCATGGGCCCCTTCATCACCTCATTTGGAAATAAGTACATCCTTGTTGATGTGGACTACGTGTCTAAATGGGTAGAAGCTGCAGCTTTGCCACAAATGATGCAAGAGTGGTGGTCGGGTTTCTGAAAAGAACATATTCACCCGGTTTAGGACATTAAGAGCGATCATCAGTGACGGAGGCACTCACTTCTGCAATAGAGCCTTCGAAAAATTACTTGCTAAGTATGATGTATGCCATAAGGTGGCTACTCCTTACCATTTGCAAACCAGTAGGCAGGTTAAAGTGTCCAACAAGGAGATAAAGAGTGTACTAACGAAGACTGTGAATGCCACACGAACTGATTGGGCAAAGAAGCTTGATGATGTACTCTGGGCCTATAGAACTGCGTTCAAAACACCAATAGGTATGTCACCGTACAAGTTGGTATTTGGGAAGGCCTGTCACATGCCTGTGAAGCTAGAACATCGAGCTTGGTGGGTACTGAAGCAATTGAACATGGATCCTGAAGCACCTGGACAAAATCGACTGACAGAGTTGCATGAGCTGGAAGAATTTAGATATCAAGCCTTTGAAAGCACGCAGCTCTACCAGGAAAGAATGAAGAAGATGCATGACAAGCACATCGTGGATAGAGACTTTAAACCCGGTGACAAGGTATTATTATATAACTCACGGTTGAGATTGTTTCTGGGTAAGTTAAAGTCCCGATAGTCGGGGCTATTCAGAGTGGTGCAAATGTTTGCAAGTGGAACTATTAAGATTGTGTCGTAAGATGGGACGAACAAGTTCTCCGTCAATGGGCAAAGGTTGAAACATTACCTTGGAATAGCTGAAGAAAAAGGGGAAACAGTGGTGACACATTTCAAAGAACCTCAGTACGCGAATGAGGAGTAAGGGCTCAACTAATTGCGTCGTGTCGCGACGTTAAATAAGGTGCTGCATGGGAGACAACCATCGAAGGTGTTGTAAGTTTAATAAGTACTTCATGTTTAGACAAAAAAATAATAATAAAAAAAAATCAGTGCCTCCCGCGGTCCCAACCGCGGAAACAACTGGAACATTATATTTTCACCGCGGCGTCGACCGCGGGGACTTCTGTCCCAAATCGCGGCGCGCACCGCGGTCGGGGCATCAGGTGAAAAGTTTTTTTATTTTTTTTATTTTCGTTTTCTTTAACTCTCTTCCACTTCTTTTCATCTTAAAACAAAAACAAAAACAACCCCCTCCCCCCCGAAAATCAAACCTCATCAACGTTCCCTCCCCTACCCCCCAAATCAAAAAAAAATCCCCAATCTCTCTCTAAAACCCTAGCTTCCCATCCCCATACTCATCTCCCCCCTCTTCCTCCTTCACAAGACCGCCATCTTCTCCCCTCCAAGGTTTGTTTCCGATGCCCCCTTCTCTTTTCTTTCTATTATGTTGTGTTGTATGCTAATGTATGTTGTTTTAATGTAGTGTTCTGATATACTTTTGTTCTTGTTTAGTTTTTCTTCTTATTTTAGAGGGTAATTACGTTTTGAGCACTTGTTTGGGGAAGGGGTTGTGTTGTCAATGTTTGGAATGGTGTTGTTGGTGGGTGATGGCTTTGAGCAAGTGTGGGGTGTGTGAATAATTGAAGAGGGGAAATTGTTCTTGATCCCCTTGGGCCATGAATATGAAAAACATGGTCTTGCCCACAATGTGTTTGTGTAATTGCCTTAATGACGGAGATATAAGGATGTTGTGACATGGTTGTGGTAAAGTCTGAGTAACCACCCATAGTCACCATTTTAGGCCCTTACTGATACGTGTTTCTCAGTTTTGACAGGTAATTTGAGTTCTTCACGAAAGAGACGGAACATTGGGCCCTCTGTTAGGGTCCCAAGAGGCTCTTCATGAAATGGGGGCCAACCCAGTGCACCAGAGTTTGATAGCACTCAGTTCATCTCTAAAGAAGCTGAGACAAGGTACACTCAAAAGCTTACCAAGAAGTTACTACATGAAGTTCATATCAATAGGAATGCCTTGGTGAGGGAATACCCCCCCCCCCCATGTTTGAGGAGCTTCGGAGGTGTCAGCTGGACATCTTCTTTGAGTCTCCCGAGGAAGCTAATATTCCGTCTAGTGAGGGAGTTCTACACAGACCTGCCGGAACATGAGAACAGGGTAGTGACTGTGCGCAAAACCCGGGTAAATGCTTTTTCAGAGGCCATTCGCAGGGTGTATCGCCTCCCCGTTTTCACAGGTACCGATCAATATCTCATATTCAGTCGCCCAGCGGTTTATTGGGACAAACTTCTGGAGGTCATTGATATACCTGGCAAACAACCCAAATGGGTGGCACAACCGACGACTTTGCATTCTAAATCTCTTTCTTGGGAGGCCAAATGGTTGCTCACAGTCATCAACACTCGGTTGTTACCTTCCAGCAATACCACCGATGTAAATGGGCCACAGGCAGCTATGATATACTGCTTCATGACTCATCAAAGGTGTTTGATGTCACCCGAGTCCTTTCTGAAGAAATGTTCATCCGATCGCCCGAACTAGGCAAGGGTCACTACTTTCCTTTACTTGTCACTCATCTCTACCACCTTGCTCATGTCCCCAAAGACTCTCGAGTTGATGGGAAATTACCTATAAAAACCTCGTTCCGGGCAAGCAAAATTGGGCAAGAGGGACGTGAACCAGTATGACATGATGATGACTCGTCTGATGAGTCTGAGTCTGAGGATGATGATGATGTTGACGACGCTACTGAGATCACCGCCCCTCCTAGAGGGGACGAGGCAGGATCATCACAGCCATGCAGAAGCACTCACCTGGATAATTTGGAGCAGCGTATGACGGGACTGCAGACCTCCATCGCTGACTTAGGTGCCCGCATTGATGCTGTGGCTGGCAGACAAGTGAAGTCGAAAAAGAAGTTCATGGGATGGTTGAGAGCTTTGGGTCGCGCCTGCAGCGTGAACTCAGCCACTGTTTCAGATCAAGATTGACCCCTCAGGGAAGTTCCTTTACCTCACTGATTTTATATTGTTAAGCCATGGGTACATGTCTTATTTTTAAGTGTGGGGTGGGGGAATTTTGTTGTCTATTGTACTTGTGAATATTATTTGTTTGTTTGTTCTTAATTTTGCTTTGTGTTTTGTGTTAGCTGTTTAGGAATGGAGTAGCAGTTATTGTGTTTTAGGAAGTTAAAAATAGAAGCGACTTGTCCCGACGATGGATCTCTGTCGGCGGGGTTCTTGAGGGACTAAGTCGAGAGAAAAAAATTGGAAATATAAAGACTCTTCCTAATGACGGATTGTTTAGACAATTTTCTTGAGGGAAGCTAGTCTACATAAAATACCAAAAAGATTTTTTATTTCTTAGGTAGTGTAGTAACTTCCCCTTGGTTTTTCTTTGGGCCACGGTTCTTTTCCAAGGGTTTAGCTTGAACCGGGTATAGGTAGATATTTTTTTTAGGTTAGGATTAATGGGCGAAGAGCTAAAATTTGAAGAAGTAAAACCCTTAGCATTCTTACACCTAAACACGATAGACGCTAGAGTGTGGCGCTTAGCTTCAAGGGTTGAATCTTGTTTTAATGCCTTAAAAATTGTATGTTTGTGCTTAACTTGAACACTCGAAAGAGAGTGTCTTGATAAACTAATCCAGAGTGAGTCATGTGCCAAGTGAGTGTGAGTATTGTTTGTATTCCATGCTGTACATTTGATGCCTAGAACTTGCCCTGTGTGTTTGCAAAGCAAAATAGTAGCTTCATTCAGTTTTAGAAGTGATATAGGCATTTCTTTGTTGAGCCAGACATAAAAAGTGAACCCACCTGAATGCATTACATCTTTGTTAACCCCGTTGAGCCTATAAGAATGTTTCTTTGGCAACCACAATGTGAACCTTACCCAATTGTTTGAATAGCCTGTTGTTTGAACCAGTTTTCCTCCTGCTCACTAAGCACTAGAATGGTATTGAGATTATGCAAAAAAAAAAGTGTGGGGTGGTGGTTTGGTTTTCGAAGTGGAACCATGAAAATAGAGAAAAGGGTGCGGAATGCGAAGCGTAAAAAGAGAAGCACCAAAAAAAAATTCATATATTTTGTAGTGATTAATAAGTGGTAGCTAGTATAAATTGCACCTATTATATGGGGATGTTTAAATACGGTAGAGTGTTGGCTTACAAAATGACGAGCTTGAAGTTCAATGTAATTGTATTAAAAGTGCTTCGGGAGGTTAGTCAGTATATCCAAATGTATCCTACCTGTCCCTTAGCCTACATTACAACCAAATAAAGTCTTATTGATCTTAGATTGAGTGGGCCTCGATTAGTCGAGTACTACACTAAGGGCAAGCTTATGGTTCATCTTTGGTGCATGTGAATGTTTCTTTTTGGAGAGTGAGTGAATTCTGTCTATTTGAGTTCCTAGTCGTTATCACTATCATTATATACATGGAACTACTCTCTTGTTTGATGTGAGGGCATGTGATTCACGAAGGAAAGGTGCATCTTGACTATTATATAGAGTGGTTTGAGTAAGTGCAGATGTTACAGGGTACAAAAAACTTGATTCTTGAGGTAAAAGATGATCACTACTAGGTGTAACTCTTATAAAATATTTATGGTGTGAGTTGTTGAGGGAAAAGAATAGGGAATGAATTTTTATAAGTGAGGTGAATTACTTGAGGACTAGCAATGATTTAAGTGTTGGGTGTTGATAATAGGCTATATAGTTGTTATTTACGCCATAATTACCCATGATTTGTTGTTGTTTTGTAATGTAAGTTGCCAATAAAATGCTTTAATTGATGCTATTTGGTTTCGCAGGGAATACAAGATATGAGGAAGCAAAAATGAAGTGTTTGGAGGAAAAAACGTGAAGAAATCACCCACTCAAGAAGCACCTGAACGCAAAAGAGCAAATGAGAGAAGTAACGCGGAGAAAAAATACCCTTCAGCGATTCCCGCAATCAGAGCCGCGGTCAGCACTGCGGTTTACAACAGAGGCGTCCGTGGTCGACGCTGCAGCAGCGGTGGAACATGCAAAGCCCAGAAATTTGAGGGGTCAAAATGCCAACTCGGGAAAGCTTTTGTAAAATCTTTATAATATGTAGGAAACTCGCCCAAGGCTAGGTTAGACTTATTTTGGATATTATTTTGGAAGAGAAACAAGTGTGAGAGATCACCCAAAAAATTATTGTTCTTATTCTCTCTTATTTTCTTGCAATTTACAATTATGAATCTTTTAATAGTTTATTTCCCCATTGTTATGAGTAGCTAAATACCTTAATCTAAAGTTCTGGTGGAACCCGTTGAGAATGACTTGGTTGTTTTATTAATATAGTTGGATTTTGTTGTTAATCTCTATTTGTTCATCCATGTTTTGATTGTGGTTAGTTGAAAGAGCCCTAAATTATCCATTCTTATTTAGTATGTATCTACTTGAGATAGATTGCATATTTAGGTGATTGTATGAATAACATCATTCCCGGAGTATAGACGAGAGTCATAACCGAGGGTTTAGAGGTTGCATTAGAGATAACGATACCTTGGGTGCAATCTAAGTGAATTGTATTGAGAATCTAGCTAGCGTAGCTTGAGAGAGTGCGTCTAGTAAAGTATCATACTTAATTGAGAAAGATTTATGATAGCTGGAGCGTTCATGATTGATAGAGACAACTAAATCATAGTTATAAGACATATACAACCAAGGAAATTACCAACGGGGGAAACCATTACCTTAGATCTTATTCCTACTGTTTACACATCAAGTTTAGTTAATTTTTAGTTTTTAATTACTTTCAGTCTTTAGTTGTTAGAAAATCAACCATTGTGAAACAAAAAGTTTGGGAAATCAGATTGTGTGAATTTAGTAAATCTGACAGTAGTGATTGATAGGTTAGTTCCCTGTGATTCGACTCTGGGCAATAATACTCAGATTATATTTGCAACGCCCGCATAGACTTTTGTGAGACTCAGTTGAGCGTGATCATCAGGCCATACATCCTTAATACCCCATTATCATCAATAGTCACATCTCTGGCATCGTCTTGTTGAACCCTGTCCTTGAAGACAAACAAATGAGGATCATCATACTGGTGCTCTCTGATGCGATCGAACAAGGAATACCAAGAAACCACACAAGCTAAGATTCTATTGGGCTCCGAAATGTCCAACCTCAGGAACTGATTCGCTAAGGACTGAACATCAACTCCAAGAGGTCTCTCCCCAACAAAATGTTCGCCAAACTGCCCATACTCATTGCCTTCCCACTCAAGGCATCATCCACTATATTGGCCTTCCTCAGATGGTACAAGATAGTGATATCATAATCCTTTAGCAGCTCCAGCCATCTCCACTCCCTCAAATTGAGATCTTTCTGCTTGAACAACTGCTGGAGGCTGCGATGATCAGTAAACATCTTATAAAACACACCATAGAGATAATTCCTCCAAATATTTAATGCGTGAAAAATGGAAGTCAACTCCAAATCATGAACAGGGTAGTTCTTCTCATGGGGATTCAACTAACAAGAAGTATAAGCAATCACTCTACCCTCCTATATCCACACACATCCAATACAACCTCGAGAAATATCACAATATCCCGTACATGAACATGAAGTCGATGGAAAAACTAACACTGGAGTAGTGGTCAAGGCAGTCTTGAGCTTTTGGAAGCCCGCCTCACACTCATCCGACCACATGAAAGGTGCACCCTTTTGAGTCAATTCGGTCAACGGTGATGCAATGGATGAAAATCCCTGAATGAACCAACTGTAATAACAATCCAAACAAAGAAAGTTGTGAATCTCTATGGCTGAGGATGGTTTGGGCAAACTCTGAACTGCCCCTATCTTCTTCGAATCAACCTTAATACCCTCACTAGACACCACGTGCTCTAAGAAAGCCACTAAACTAAGCAAAAACTCCCACTTGGAGAACTTTGCATAAAGTTTCTCCTCCCTCAACTGTTGCAATAAAAATCTCAAATGCTCGGCGTGTTACTCTGACTACGCGAGTATACCTGAATATCATCAATGAATAAAATAACAAACGAGTCAAGGTAAGGCCGAAACACGTTGTTCATCTAATGCATGAACATTGCTGGGCATAGGTCAGCCCAAAAGACATCACAAGGAACTCATAATGACCATATCAGGTTTTGAAAGTTGTCTTAAGAATATCCGAGTCCTTGATCTTCAACTGCTGATACCCCGACCTGAGATCAATCTTGGAGAACACCCTCGCTTCCTGAAGCTGGTCAAATAAATTATCAATACCAGGCAAAGTCTACTTGTTCTTGATTGTAACTTTGTTCAACTGCATGTAATCAATGCACATCCTCATCATGACATCCTTGTTCTTCACAAACAGAACATGTACACCCTAAGGCGACACACTAGGACGAATAAACCCCTTATCATGGAGTTCCTGAAGCTGCTCCTTCAACGCCTTCAACTCTGTCAGAGTCATACGATACATTGGAATAGAAATAGGCTGAGTGCTCGTCACCAAATCAATACCAAAGTCAATATCCTTGTCCGGTGGCTTGCGTGACAGGTCTGCAGGAAACACATCTGGAAAGTCCTTTACTACTGGAACATAATCAATACTAGGAGTCTCTGCACTAACATCCGTCACAAAGGCTAAGTAATAAAGGCAACCCTTCCCAACCATCCGTTGGGCCTTCAAAATATGAAATCACCTATAGGGAACAAAATTAATCAAACCTCGCAACTCAATCTGTGGCATGCGCAGCATAACCAACGTCACTATCTTAGCATGACAATCCAAAATAGCACGATATGGAGATAGCTAATCCATGCCTAATATCACATAAAGCTGCACCTACAAAGCAATAGAAGTTCCAGTCGGGTATCCAAACCCCCATTAGTCACCACACATGACCAATATACACGGTTCATAACAATAGTATCACCCACCGGAGTAGATACATGAACTGATGAAACAAGAAACTCACGGGGTGAATCCATGTAATGAGCAAAATATGATCACACATACGAAAAAGTGGAACCATGATCAAATAACATAGAGGCATTTCTACGAAAACTGAGATAATACCTGTAATCACGACATCTGAAGCAATAACATTTTGTCTGGCTGGGAAAGCATAGAAATGATCTTGACCACCACCTGATCGACCTCCCCCTCTATGGCGACCCCTAGCTGACTAACCCCACCCCTAGTTGGCTGGGCGGGTGGTAAACTAACTGGAGCTAAAGTTGAGGGCTGACTCCTCTGCTGAAATGGGCCCCTAAGAAGACGAGCACATTATCTCCTCAAATTCCCAAACTCTCCACACTCATAATAACTCCCTGGTGCAGGGGATGGGGACTGAAGGGAACTTCTAGCACCATGATGACTAGTAGAAAGACCTGGCATGGAAGAGCCGTGAGCTCATAGAGCATTGGACAAACTCTAGGATGGAAGGGAACTAAGTGATGAATCGACCTTATAAGGACTATGAGAACCATGGCGCGATGATGCCCCACGATAAAATGGGCGAGCTGACTGAGCATGCCTGAATGGACAACCTTTGCCATGCTGAAACTGGCCTCTCGAAGGAACACCACCAAAACTACTAGATCCCCGACACCTTTTGGCCCACCTTCCATCTCGCTCCTAGGGACAAACTCACTCAATCTCTCGGGCAATATCAACAACCTGCTCAAAAGTAGAACCTGACACCCTCTCGCTGGTAATGAGAATCAGAAGCTGATATGTGAGGCCATCCACGATACTCCTTATCCTCTCCCGAAGGAACCAACAAAATAACATGACGATCTAAATTCGAGAACCTCATCTCATATCGCGTCACAGTCATATCACCCTAACACACGTGCTCGAACTGCCTGTGCAGCTATTTCTTGCAAAACTGTGGCACATACTTCTCCAAAAAGAGAGCAGAGAACTGCTGCTAGGTAAAGGGCGCTGCACTAACAAGAATACACCTCTCATAAGCCTCCCACCAAGTAAGGTAGCTCCAAAAAACTAAAAGTAGTAAATGCGACCCCACTGGTCTCCAGAATACCCGTTGTACGAAGAATCCTCTAACACTTGTCCATGAAATCCTAGGCATCCTCGCCCTTTGAACCACTAAAAGTGTGTGGCTGAAGACTACCAAACATGTCCAATCGATTGCTTATCCTCAGGCATAACTGGTACTGCATAATCCTATGCAGGTATAACCAGTTGGCTGGTGGTAACTCCAGTGTCTGCAGTCCCTAAACAACCTGCTCGGGTGTACGAGCGGTGGGAGTCTGAGTGTCTCCCCCGGCCTAAGAAGTGGCTGCTATAGTAGATATTGCAAACGCCTGATCAAGACTAGTGCACACGGTCAAGATCTGAGCCAAATTCTCCTGAAGACCCGAAATAACAATAGGCATAGTCGGTGCCTGAGCTGATCCTGCTCGAGCATCCGTAACTAGGATCTAATCGTGAATTAGGGCGACTGGTGGATCTGCATGTGCTTCCCTATCCGCTGTGTGCGCAACACCCCTACCCCTACTATGAACACGATCTTGACCTCTAATGGGCCTAACTAGTGGTACTGGTGGTCGTCCGTCTTGTCCGGTAGGACGTGTCCTCATGGTCTGTGAGTGAATAGGATACTAAAAGTTTAGTTACCAGAATGAACAGATTCGCACGACAGGAATTCAAGGATGTGAAATTTTTCCTAAGGTTCTGCAGCCTATCAAAGATAAGTACAGACGTCTCCATACCGATACGCAAGACTCTACTAAACCGACTCATGACTGGTGAGACCTATGTAACCAAGGCTCTGATACCAACTTGTCATGACCCCAAACCACCCCGGTAATGATAGCACCTATCGCAGTACTTGGCTAGCCGATTCGATATTTACAATGTAAAAGGTATTTTTATTAATTCATTTACTAATCAGATACTATCACAAATCTTCCGTTTAAATATTTCAAAACAAGCAAAAAAAATATATGCCAAACATCAAACACTGCCGGATCCCGGTGTCACTAGTCATGAGCTACTAAAATACAATCTGTATCTTCTACTCAATACAAGATGAGTCTGATAAAAATAAATACTAAGAGATAGAAAGGAGAAATACGGTGTTGCGGACGCCATGCAGCTACCTTGCTAACTCCGAAAATGCTCTGAAAGAAAGGAACAACGCTCACTCGGATGCTCTGGCCCCTGGATCTGCACACAAGGTGCAGGGAGTAATGTGAGTACGACAACTTAATAAGTAACAATTATAAATAAAGGCTGAGTGCAGTGACGAGCATTTAAAATCATATACATCACATAACATAAAAAGCTCAGTAGGAATAACAAGATCAAATAAGTAATTAATTTCTGAACATCTAGTAAAAACTCCAATTTCAATGAAAGTTGTTTAAAACATTTGTTCAATATTTTAAATAGAGGCTCATTGTAAAAGAAGAGTGAAAACAGTAATTTAATAAAAACAAGACCCTCGAGCAAAGTATCACTCATATATAGCCCCTCGGGTAAGCCTCTCAGTCACTCGTGAATCAACTCTCTTCTATCAGCATTCACACTCAGCACCCACGCTCAATAGGTACCCTATGCGGCGTGCAGCCTGATCCATAAATATATAGTCGACTGCGCTTTGTGGGGGTGTGCAGACTCCAGAGGGGCTCCTACAGCCCAAGCGTTATATCGATGTGGTGTGCAATCTAATCAAACGTTGCAACGTGCAACCCGATCCCTAACTATCATTACAATCTGGCCCTCATCTTCACTCCCTCATCAACCTCACAAGCCACTCTTCCATTTCAGTATAAACTCAGGGAACTCAGCCCAAAACAACTTTCATATATGAAAAATAGAGTGAAGAACAAGATTAAACAATAAACAGGTATAAACCATGACTAAGGATAATTCTTTCTAGAAAAAACAATGTGAGGATAAAAGTGCAATACCCCTGAGGGTCCAAACAGTACGGCACAAGGCCCCAAACATGGCATTCATCCCAAGTTAACAGAATCATTTCTAAAACACATAGATATCATATAGAGTTTATCAAAATATGCAACTCTACAGTTGCCATGGGACGGACCAAGTTACAATCCCTACTAGTGCACGCCCACACGCTCATCACCTAGCATGTGCATCACCTTATTTATCAAAATAGTACAAAATTTTGGGGTTTTATACCCTCGGGTCTAGATATACAATCATTACTTACCTCAAACCGGACAAAAATATACTTCGCAATGCCCTTGCCGCTTGACTCGGCCTCAAATCGCACCAAATCTATCCAAAATCAGAATCATATCATCAATACATGCTAAAGGAACAAAGCCCACGCAAAAATTATCAAATTAAATCAAAATTCCTGAAACTGGCCAAACCCGACGCCCGGTCCCACATCGTTAAATCCGATCGAAACCACAAAACTAAAATACTTATAACATCGTTGGACCTCTCAATCACCTATTAAATCTCAAGTTCCCAGCCCTAATTCCCTAATTTTCACCCTTAAATCCAACAAATTCAAAGCTTAATCTACTGAAAATCACCATAGAATCGAATCTTAAGTTAAAAAATCTTACCTCAACAAGTTTCCCCTTGAATCCTTCTTTAATGCCCCTCAAAAGCCTCAATCCCGACTTTAAAAATGGTGGAATCTGCAGAATTTCGCAAAGGGGTCAATGTATACTTTTTGCCCAGTGATTTTCGCATATGCGGTCTCCAAGTCGCTTCTATGACGCCGCACCTGCGGACAATCCATCGCAAGTGCGGTCCTCATTTAAATCCTAGAACCCGCTTCTGTGGTCTAGTTCTCGCTCATGCGGTCCTTTGTGTGCAACTGAAGATTTACCTTAGCTCTCAAATTCTCTGCATATGTGGCCTCCCTCTCGCACCTTCGACCTCGCACGTACGGTCACTAATACGTATGTGCAGATATGATAGAAGCAACAAAATCTGCTGCATTAACTCAATGCCAAACTTTCCGTCAACCACCCAAATCCATCCCTAGGACCTCGGGACATTAACCAAACATACCAACAAGTTAAATACCACCATTCAAACTTATTCCAACCTTCGGAATACTCAAAACAACATCAAAACACCAAATCACCCTCGGATTCAAGCCTAAGGATTTCCAAGCATCTGAATTCCGTAAACGATGCCAAAACCTATCAAACCTCATCCGAATGCCCTAAAATTTTGCACACACATTAGAAATAACCCAACGGACCAACTCCAGTTTTTGGAAATCCATTCTAACCCTGATATCAAGATTTCCACTCTCAATTGGAAAACGCCAAATTTCCATTTTCGCCAATTCAAGCCTAAATCTACCATGGACCTCTAAATTACATTCCAAATATGTTCCTAAGTCCAAAATCACCTAACAAGCTATCCTAACCATCAAAATTCACATCAGAGAACTTCTATACATAAGTCAACATCCAGTTGACTTTTTTGAAACTTAAGCTTCAAAATTAGAAACTAAGTGTCTCATTCTACCCCAAGACCACTCCGAACATAGAAAAACTAACACGATATGATAAAATATAACTGAACAACACATAAAGAAGTAGAAATTGGGGAAGCATGGTTGTAACTCATGAAATGACTAGCTAGGTCGCTACATCCTCCCCCTATTAAACAAACGATCGTCATCGAACAAGTCAAGAAACATACCTGGAACCTAAAATAAGTGAGGATATCTATTGTTCATCACCTGCTTGGTCTCCCAGGTGGCATCCTCCACGGGCCGACCTCTCCACAGCACTTACACTGAAGCTATATCCTTTGATCTCAACTTTCAAACCCGTAACTCCAAAATAGCCACTGGCTACACATCATTAGTCAAATCATCGTCTAACTGAACCGTGCTGAAATCCAAAACATGAGACGTATCACCAATATACTTTTGGAGCATAGAAACATGAAATACCTGAAGCACACTCGACAAACTAGGTGGCAAAGCCAGCTCATAAGCCATCTCTTCAATCCTCCAAAGCACCCAAAAGGCCCAATGAACCGAGGACTCAATTTACTTTTCTTCCCAAATCTCATAACACCCTTAATGGGTAAAGCACTCAGAAAAAACTTCTTCTCAACCATGCAAGACACTTTACGAAGCTTCCTGTCGGCATAACTCTTTTGTCTTGACTGCGCTGTAGGAAGAATCGCCTGAGTCACTTTCACCTTGTCCAAAGCATCCTGCACCAAGTCTATACCCAAAAGCCTGGCCTCGCCTGGCTAGAACCATCCTACTGGAGATCTACATTGTCTCCCGTATAAAGCCTCAAATATAGCCATCTGAATACTCGATTGATAACCGTTGTTATATGCCAACTCTATGCGCAGTAGAAACTAGTACCCTGAACCACAAAATCAATGACACAAGTGCGCAACATGTCCTCTAATATCTGAATAATGCGCTTGGATTGACCGTTCGTCTGAGGGTGAAAAGTTGTGGTCATCTTAACCTGAGAACCCAACTCTTGCTCCACGGCCCTCTAAAACTGTGATGTAAACTGAGTACCTCTATCTAAAATGATGGAAACTGGGACACCGTGCAGGCGAAAAATCTCTTAGATATAAATCTCTGCTAACTGCTTTGAAGAATAGGTTGTACATATAAAAATGAAGTGCACAGATTTGGTTAGCCGATCCACAATCACCCAAAGAGTATCAAACTTCCTCAAGGTCCGTGGGACTCCAACTACGAAATCCATGGTAATTCGCTCCCACTTCCACTCTGAAATATCTATCTGCTGAAGCTAGCTACCAGGTGTCTGATGCTCATATTTCACCTGCTGACAATTGAGACACTGAGCTACAAATCCCACTATGTTTATCTTCATTCTCCTCCCCCAGTAGTGTTGTCTCAAATCGTGATACATCTTCACAACACCCGGATGGATAGAATACTGTAAGCTATAAGCCTCCTCCAGAATCAACTTCCGAAGCCCATCTACATTGGGCACACATATCCGGCCCTACATCCTCAATAACCCATCATCACAAATAGTCACATCTCTAGCATCGTCGTGCTGAACTCTATCCTTGAGGAGAAGGAAATGAGGATCATCATACCGGTGCTCATTAATGCGATCGAACAAGGAAGACCAAGAAACCACAGAAGCTAAGATTCGACTGGGCTCTGAAATATCCAACCTCATGAACTGATTCGCTAAGGACTGAACATCATATGCAAGGGGTCTCTCCCCAACAGAGTGTTCGATAAACTACCCATACTCACCGCCCTCCTACTGAAGGCATCGACCACTACTTTGGCCTTTCCCGGATGGTACAAGATAGTGATATCATAATCCTTTAGCATATCTAACCATCTCCGCTGCCTCAAATTGAGATATTTCTGCTTGAACCAGTGCTAGAGGCTACGATGATCAGTAAAAACCTCACAAGACATACCATAGAGATAATGCATCCAAATCTGCCACGCGTGAATAAGAGAAGCCAACTCCAGATCATGAACAGGTTAGTTCTTTTCATGGGGCTTCAACTGATGAGAAGCATAATCAATTACTCTACCCCCATGCATCCACACACATACAATACTAACTCGAGAAACATCACAGTGTACCGTATATAAACTTAAAGTTGATGGAAAAACTAATACTCGAGTTGTGGTCAAGGCAGTCTTGAGCTTTTGGAAGCTCGCCTCACACTTATCCGACCACATGAAAGATGCACCCTTTTGAGTCAATTTTGTGAAGGGCGATGCAATAGAAGAAAATATCTGAACGAACCTACGATAATAACCCGCCAAACCAAGAAATCTACGAATCTCTGTAGATGAGGACGGTCTGGGCCAACTTTGAATCGCCTCTATCTTCATCGGATCAGCCTGAATACCGTCACTGGACACCACGTGCCCCAAGAAAGCCATTGAACTGAACCAAAACTAATACTTGGAGAAATTTGCATAAAGCTTCTCCTCCCTCATCTGCTGTAATACAACTCTTAAATGCTCAGCGTGCTTCTCCTAACTACGCGAGTATACTAGAAAATCATCAACGAATACATTAACAAACGAGTTGAGGTAAGGCTGAAATACGTTGTTCATCAAATGCATGAACTCTGCTGAGGCATTGGTCGGCCCAAAAGACATTACAAAGAACTCACAATGACCATATCGGGTTTGGAAAGTGGTCTTAAGATTATCTGAGTCATTGATCTTCAACTACTGATACCTCGACTTGAGATGAATCTTAGAGAACACCCTCGCTCCGTGAAGCTGGTCAAATAAATTATCAATACGAGGCAAAGGATACTTGTTCTTGATTGTAACTTGTTCAACCTCTTGTAATCAATGCACATCCTCATCTTGCCATCCTTCTTCTACACAAATAGAACAAGCCCACTCCAAGGCGACACACTAGGACGAATAAACCCCTTATCAAGGAGTTCCTAAAGCTGCTCATTCAATGCCTTCAACACCGCCTGTGCCATACGATAGAGTGGAATAGAAATAGGCTGATTGCCCGACACCAAATCAATACCAAAGTCAATATCCATGTTCGGTGGCATGTCTGTTGGCATGCCCGGCAAATCTGCAGGAAACACATCCAGAAAGTCCCTCACTACTAGAACAGAATTGATACTATGAGTCTCTATACTAACATCCCTCACAAAGGCTAAGTAAGAAAGACAATCCTTCCTAACCATCCGCTGGGCTTTCAAAAATGAAATCACCCTACTAGGAACAAAATAAGTCAAACCTCGCCACTTAATCCATGGCATGTCCGGCATAGCCAATGTCACTGTCTTAGCATGACAGTCTAACATAGCATGACACGAAAATAGCCAATCCATTACTAATATCATATCAAAATCCACCATACAGAGTAATGAAAGGTCCACTCGGATCTTTAAACCCCCAATAGTCACTACAGACGACCAATACATGTGGTACATAACAATAGTATCACCTATCGGAGTAAATACACGAATAAATGAATTAAGAGACTCACGGGGCGAATCCAAATAACGAGAAAAATATGATGACACATATGAAAAAGTCAAACCAGGATCAAATAACACAGAGGCATCTTTGTGGAAAACTAAGACACCACGACTTCTGAAGCAATAGCATATGGTCTAGATGGGAGGGCATAGAAACAATCCTGACAACCACCTGATCGACATCACCCTCTAAGGCGACCGCTAGCTGGCTGACCCTGAATACTAACTGGTTGGGCGAGTGGTAAAGTAATAGGAGTTGAAGTCGAAGGTTGACTCCTCTACTGAGATGGGCCCCTAAGAAGACGAGGAAACTATCTCCTCATATGTCCAAACTCTTCACACTCATAACAACTCCCTAATATAGGGGATTGGGACTAAAGGGAACCTCTAACACCGGGATGATTAGTAGTAGGAACTGGCATGGAAGAGCCCTGAACTGATGGAGCACGATACGAACTTTGGGTTGGAAGGGCACTAAGTGATGAATGGACATGATGAGGACTATGAGAACCATGGCATGATGATGCCCTACGATGAACTGGGCAAGCTAACTGAGCATGCCTGAATAGAAAGCCTCTACCGTACTGAAACTGACCTCTTCAAGGAACACCCCCAAAACTACCAGATCCCCGAGGACTCTTGGCCTCCCTTTCATCTCGCTCTTGGAGATGAACTGACTCAATCTCTCGGGCAATATCAATAACCTGCTCCAAAGTAGCACCTGACACCCTCTCTCTAGTCATGAGAATCCAAAGCTGATATGTAAGGACATCCACGAACCTCCTGATCCTCTCTCTAGCCGTAGGAACCAACCAAACAACATGATGAGATAACTCCAATAACCTTATCTCATATTGTGTCATAGTCATATCGCCCTAATGCAACTACTCAAATTGCCTGCACAGCTCCTTCCTGTGAGACTATGACACATACTTCTCCAAAAAGAGAGTAGAGAACTGCTGCCAGGTAAGGTGCGCTACACCAACAGGCATACGCCTCTCATAAGCCTCCCACCAAATAAAAGAAGCTCTTGAAAACTGAAAAGTAGTAAATGCAACCTCACTAGTCTCCAGAATACCCGTTGTACGAAGAATCTTGTGACACTTGTCCACGAAATCCTAGGCATCCTCACCCTCTGCACCACTGAAAGTTGGTGGCTAAAGTCTATCAAACCTATCCAATTGACACTATTCGTCCTCAGGCATAAATAATACTACATAATCCTAAGCAGGTGCAACCGACTGGGCTGGTAGTAACTCCGGTGTCTGCAATCTCTGAACAACCTACTCAGGTGTACGGGCGGGGGGAGTTTGTGTGTCTTCCCCAACCTGAGAAGTGGTTGTTGTAGTAGATACTATGAATGCTTGAGCAAGACTAGTGTACACAGTCAAGATCTGAGCCAAAGTCTCCTGAAGAACCAGAATAACAATAATCACAATCGGTGCCTGAGTTGGTCCTGCTTGAGAATCCGCAACTAGGACCTGATCATGAACTGGGGAGACTGGTGGATCTGCATATGTTACCTTATCTGCTGTGCGGGTTACACAATTGCCCTTACCACGACCTCGAATACGACCTCAGCCTCTAGTGGCCCTAACGGTGGCACTGGTGGTTGTCCGTTCTATCCAGTAGCATGTGTCCTCACCATGTATGAGAGAATAGAATAACAAAAGTTTAGGTACCAGAATCAAAAAGATTCGCATGATAAGAATTCAGGGATATGATATTTTTCATAAAGGTTTTGTAGCGTCTCGAAGATAAGTACAGACGCAGACGTCTCTGTACTGATCGGCAAGACTCTACTAAACCGACTCATGACTGGTAAGACATATGTAACCTAGGCTCTGATATCAACTTGTCACGACCACAAATCACCCTGGTCGTGATGGCACCTATCGCAGTACTAGGTTAGCCGATTCGACATTTGCAACATAAAAGGTCTTTTGCTCAATTCATTTACTAATCATATATTATCACAAATCTTTCGTTTAAGCATTTGAAAACAAGCGGAAAAAAAAATATGACAAACATCAAACACTGCTCGATCCCAGTATCACTAGTCATGAGATACTAAAATACAATTAGATAATGTCGAGTGTATACAAGATGAGTCTAATAAAACAAATACTAAAAGATAGGAAGGAAAAAAGGCAGGGTTGTGGACGCCATTCAGCTACCTTTCTAACTCCGGAAATGCTCTGGAAAAAAAAGGAACAATTCTCACTCAGATGCCCTGACCCCTGGATCTGCACACAAGCTGCAGGGAGTAACGTGAGTACGCCAATTCAATAAGTAACAATTATAAATAATGTTTGAGTGCAATGACGAGCATTTGAAATCATATACATCTCGTAACATAAAATCTCAGCTAGAATAACAAGATCAAATCAGTAATTAAATTCTTAACATCTAGTAAAAACTCCAGTTTCAATGAATGTTGTTTATAACTATTTTTCAACATTTTTAATAAAGGTCAGTATAAAAGAAGAGTGAAAATAGTAATTTCATAAAAACAAGCCTCTCGAACAAAGTATCACTCCTATATATATAGCCCCTCGAGCAAGCATCTCAGTCACTCGTGACTCATTTCTCATCAATCGGCATTCATACTCAGCACTCATGCTCAATAGGTTCCTTATGATAACCGTTGCGGTGTGCAACCCGATCCATAAATATATAGTCGATTGCACTCACTAGGGGTGTGTAGACTCCGGAGGGGCTCCTATAGCCCAAGCACTATATCGCTGCAGTGTGCAGCCCGATCCAACATATCGCTGCG
>MU689030.1:58406-89197 GCA_026770625.1 Nicotiana glauca | reverse complement strand
GGCGTGCAACCCGATCCATCTACATATATATATATATATATATATATATATATATATAGCTACGGCGTCCAGCCCGATTCCAAACTATCCTCACAATCCGGCCCTTGGCCTCACTCAGTAATCAACCTCACAAGCCACTCGGGCATTTCAGTAAAAACTTGGGGAACTCAGCCCAAAACAACTTTCATGTATTTATATGAGATTAGATATAAGAAGAATGCATTAATAATTTTCTGCATAATTGGCTAAGCACGGCAAATAGGTCTATATTTATACGTATTCACAATTCAATTTCCCAATGACTATTCAAGATCACGCTCTATTCAATAATATTGCAATCAAGAATTATCTCTTTTAAGTTCTACTCAAGATTCATATTATATTATTTCATTGTTAGTCATGCAGTAAAATAATTAAGCTCGGAATATGAATAAACAACCCAATATGATAAATTAAATCGTCAAATCAATATTCAAATATCAGCATTCATGTAAAACTATAACGCCAGAATAAACGATTTAAGCCATACATAGTTATTGTAGCAATCTTAATTAATTTTCAAACATACATAAAAATCAATAAGAGAAAGGAAAAAACAAAGAACTCAAGATGAATTCCAAGTTCTTCGAACTCTGTGATGACTTTTCTCCGCTTCAAAGTGTGTTAGATGATCTAAAAGCTGATTTTTTTCTTGAAATATTAGGTACAAAAGTCGTGGGTCTAAGTTACCCTTTTCCCTATTCGAATCAACTTCAAGGATTGATGCGAAGTTGGATGTTAAGCGTCCGTTTCTATTTTGAATTCCTAGCAGCGGATGTTGGGAAGGATGTTCGACATCCAAAATTCATTCCTCAAGTCATTCTGCAAGGTATGGGTACTAAGCTGGAAGTCTTCCTGAAACTTCACTGCTAGTGTTGCTGGCTCTCCAATTCGCATGCTAAGTTGCAAAATTTGTTTGCATACTTTGTTCCTTTAACTGAAGTATATTTTTGTATCCAAAAATCTTAAACCACAACACACTTTTAGTATAAAAATCAATAATTATTATAAGTTAGGTATATATATTCACCATTAAATGGCACCAAAAAGCTCTCAAAATATGAGTAAATTAAGATTAAAATATATAGTAAATGCCCAACATCAATTTGACATGATGCATTTTAAAATTTTGATGATTTTAATTATAAATTATACATTCTAACAAAATAAACACCAATCTTCTTTTGGAGAACAAAAGACAATTATATAATAGAATCTCATAAATTATCGATCAAGATTTATTTTTTCACTTAGTTCAATTATGATAATTACAAATGAAACATTACATTAGGAATAATATTTACTCTACTTATCTCACTTTATGTGATGCTGTTTGACTAAGCACGAACTTTGAAAAAAAGATAAGATTTATGAAATTTGGGTGGCTATTTTTTTTAAAATAAATTCCTCCTAGTCATAGTAAATGAAATAATGATATTACGAGCAAGGAATCCTATAGTTAAAGAACGAATATGGAAATCAAGGAAGAAGGTAATTCAACTAAGCATGTTGTACAAATTTGCACTTAAGGCCATCTCCAATCTTGCCCCCATTTTTTGTCCCCAAAATGGGGATTTTCCCATTTTGGGGACAACTTACTTCAACCATTCCCCCATTTTTTCCCTCAAACTTTTTTATATTCTTCTCTCTCTTCTATATTATATTATTATCTTTCATTTCAATTTCATTTTTTAATTTCCATTACACAAATTTCATCTTTTATTGTATTAATTTGTAATTTCCATAATTAAAAAAATTCCATAAAATTTTAAATAATATAATTTGTATGCAATTATTATAAATTAACTAATAATTCAAATAAAAGTGAAATCATTGCAATACAAGATTAATTAAATACATATTACATAACGATAAAATTCATTGGAAATAGTAGATAAATATTCAACTTCAACCTCTAGTATTCTCCCATAAATGATCTATTAATGCATTACGAAGTGCAAAATGAGCATCTTTGTCCTTAATTCTTCTATGTCGAGCTAAAAATTCTTGAAATCATTGATTTTCATCTACTGCAATTTTATTGAATTTTCATTTAATGTCTTTTCAATCTTCACTTTTCAATTTTAGCAACATCTAATATTTTATATTCGCACCTTTCAATTTTAGCAACATCTAATATTTTATATTTGCACCATTCATTTTTTGAGATAATTATATACTTTTTTACAATTATAACTTATACTAAATTTAACTTATAATTTTACAGAAAAATAATAAATGAGCGAAAATTAATTTATCAAAATTATACATCAAAGTTAAGATATAATATTAATATTATAAAAACATTACATAAATATAATTAAGTGTATATAAAGAGATAAAATTAAAGATTAAATAATAAAATAATGGTGAATAGTAATGGGGGAGATGAATAGTGTACCTCCATATTTGAGGGAACACTATTCATCCCCCATTTTGGGGACAAAAATGGGGGAGGGTTGGAGGACAATTTCCCTCAAAATTGCTCCCATTATGGGGGATGGGGGCAAGGTTGGAGATGCCCTAAGTGATGCTACACGTAGACATGTGAAATTAAGATAAACATGATGACTACACGTGCTAGAATAACACAATTGAGGCTCAAAAGGGAATCTACTTAGCAAAGAATGAAATTTCAATATTTAGCTCGTGTATGCAATCGTCACCTTGCGTAGATGGCACTCACCTATCTAAAAGTATTACAACAATACCAAATCCTAAAGGGATTTTTCCTACACAAGATTAGACAAGTTACTTACCTCAAACTTTGCTAAATCAATCAATAAGAATGTCTTTCCCACGACTTTCCGACTTCGAACGGCCAAAATATTGCCAAAAGTAATTACATACTATAAATACAACTATAAGGAACTAATCTAAATAAATAAATCATGACGTTAACAAGAAATTAGAAAATCGCCCCTAAGTGTCGAACTGGGTCCACATCTCAGAATCAGGTAAAATTCACAAAATCCGAACACCCATTCAACAACGAATCCACCCATCCAAAAATTACTCAATTCCTATACCAAAACTGTCACGACCAAAAATTCACTGAGGGTCGTGATAGCGCCGGACACCGCTGTCAGGCAAGCCAACCCAAATACTTAATTAAATTCTTGTTTTAAATATTTTCAAAATTACTTCTTTTGTACGTTTAAACAATACATAGTAAATTGCACTAAATAAGTAATGAAATGTTAAACAACTTTTAAAATTCTAAATAAATCCATAGACATCCCCAAAACCCGGTGTCACAAGTGCATGAGCAATTTCTAAGAAATAATGAAATATTACAACCATCTGGAATACAAATTGGAAAGAAAGTAAATACAATATGCTGAAAGAGACTATACTAGTTGCGGGTTGCCTCGAGAAATGTAGCTCACCTAATCCTCGTATCATTTATGCTGCTACGCCCAGTAAGCCACTAGAAATACATGTGCCTGTGCAATAAAAATGCACAGCAAGTGTAGCATGAGTACGAAAACAACGTGTACTCAGTAAGTATCCCGTCTAATCTCGAAGAAGTAGAGACGAGAGGTTCTCTCGACTTCGACACTTACTAATGGTCCAGTAATGTATTATGAATAATATATATTAAATAGTGGATTTTTATGAACATGATTTTAATCCAATGGAATGAAACAAGTAAGCAATTCTTTCTTTTATAGGAAATTTCCAAATTTCTTTTCGTCATTTATACAAATATACTCAAGCCGGGAAAAGGTAATAACAACTTAATAAGTTCAAGGCAAGCAATAAAAGCATGCGCAAATCATGCCGAGGACGTACGGCCCGATCCAACAATATTTAAATTGTGCACTGCCAGAGGGTCGAATGGTACGAACCATAGATGCATCTATTTAATCTACCGTGGCGTTCGGCCCGTTATACAATAAATAAACACATTCAGAAAGTCAATCAAGAAGTTATCAGGAACAATTATCCAAGAAAAACCAATCCTCTTTTAACAATTTAAGAAGATGAAGTTTAAATCTTTTAGAAATTTATTTACTAATTCGATGTGATTTAAGCAATTCAAATTGTCAATAAGATTACAATAATCCAAGTATAACATGTTTTTGAGTCCTAGACTACCCGAACTTAAACATAATAGTAGCTACGCACAGACTCTCATCACCTCGTGCGTACGTAGCCCCCACAAATAGGAGCACATAACCAATTATTTCACCTAAGGGGATAATTCCCTCTTACAAGATTAGAAAGGAGACTCACCTCACTCTGAAGTTCCATAACCGGTATTCCACGCCCTTTCGAAGACTTGAATCGATGCTAATTGCTCCAAAACTAGCCAATGATTATGAAAATCAATTAATATGTGCTCAAGTGCTCATTATAATACAATTTATAACAATCCCTAACCCTGATCGAAAGTTGACAAAAACTCCCTCGGGCACACATGCCCGGATTTCAAAATATTTTGAAGATTAAGCTTACTCATGACCCCACGAATTCACATATATAATTTACTCTCAATTTCATACCCAAAATCGTGGTCAAATTTCAAGAATATCAATTTTCTAGGTCTTCCTCAAAATCCCCAATTTTCTACAAATTTTCTTCTCTAAATCCATATATAAACCTTGAATTTACTTAAAACTAGTAGAATCACTTACCTCCTGCTTGGCGATAAAAATGTCACTCCAAAGCTGCTCCAAAATCGGTACCCATGAAAGATTTGAGATAAAAATGAGCCAAAATCCATTTTAAAACACTTCACTGCCCAGCCGACCATTCTATGCGATCGAAACCAATGCTCCACGATTGCATAAGCCAAACACAGGGCGTCCAAATTCTTGCACAATGCGATCGCATACATACCCATGTGATCGCATAAGCCAAAACCAATAGCCTCCAATTTCTTCCTCTACGCGATCGCACATACACCCCAGAGATCGCATAAACCAATATTAGCTGCCTCCAACGCTTGCTCTATGCAATTGCAGACCCTCTCACGTGATTGCATAGAGTAAAAACCTGGTGCACTCACGCCAGAAAACTAGCAATCCTCACAAGGCAAGAATCGACCCATTGAGCATCCGAAATACGCTCGAGGCCCCCGGGATCTCAACCAAACCTACCAACCAGTCCTAATACCTCATTCGAACTTAGTCGAGCCTTGAAATCACATCAAACAACATCGAAATCAGGAATCACAACCTGATTCAAGCTTAATGAACTTAGAACTTCAAACTTCTATACTCGATGTCGAAACCTATCAAATCACGTCCGATTGAGTTCAAATTGCACACATGTCATATTCTACATTACGAACCTACTCCCACTTTCGGAATCGAAATCTGACCCCTGATTTTGAGGTCGTTTACTCAAAATTCTGATCTTAACTAATTCTTTCAACTTAAAGCTTCCTAAATGAGAATTTTCTTTACAAATTAACTCTAAACTTCCCGAAGTTCAATTTCGATAACACGTGGAAGTGATAATACCTGAAATGAAGCTGATCATGGCCTCAAACTGCTGAATGGTGCACTAGAGCTCAAAACGACCGGTCAGGTCGTTACAAAAACCTCAAAATTCAATCTAAGAATGTTACACTTTTCCCCCCAATTTCTCAACCCAATTCCTTAATTAAAGAAAGAAATTAATGATAGATAAATGGAATATAATAAAAAATAAGTCAAGAATATTTAACCAAATATTTTCTGTAATAATACCCCAAAATCTCGCCTCAATCAGAGCTCTCTAGGTCTAAAAAAGGATAATGAAATCAAACCCTCGAACTTAGGACTTTTCCGCCAAACCGCACCAGTGCCCCAATAGGGGCTTCTGCGACACCGCACCTATGAAAAAATCATTGTAGTTGTAGAATACACTTAAGTCCCAACATTGCGCTTTTGCGGACCAAAGGTGCGCTTTTGTGCATGCATTTCTGCAGAGAGTGTCCGTTTTTGCGATTCCATCCTTCCTAGCCTATGCCGCATCTGCAACCTATCCTCTGTATCTACGGGTACGCAGATGCGGTCAAGATCACGCACCAGCAATCCTATGTGAGCCAGGGCAAAAGCACATCAGCAGTTCAAATGCCGCTTCTGCGGTACCAGACCTGCGGCCCAAGGTGTGCATGTGTGATTATAGCAGACATTGCCAAGCTTCAGCAATCACTCAATGCTCATTTTGGTCCGAATTCAATCTGAATCACACTCGAGGCCCTGTCCGAATAAACCAATAAGTCCTAAAATACTATACTAACTTTGTTTAGCCTTCAAATCACATCAAACGATTCTAAAAATATGAATTGCGGATCGAATCAAGCCTAAAGAATGTTTGAACTTCTAACTTCCACATTCGATGTCGAAACCTATCAAATCACGTCCGATTGACCCCAAATTTTTCACACAGGTCACATATGACATTACCGACCTACTCCAACTTACAAAATTGGAATGTGACTGTGATAACAAAAAGTCCATTCTCGGTCAAACTTTCTAAAAATTCCACCAATTTCCAACTTTCACCAATTAATGTCGGAATGACCTACGGGCCTCAAAATCAATATCCAGAAATACTCCGATGACCAAAATTACCATATGGAGCTATTGGAACTGATGAAACTCCATTTCGGAGTCGTCTTCACACAAATCAAACTATGGTCAACTCTTACAACTTAATCTTCAAACGTAGGGACAATGTGTCACATTTCACTATAAAACTTTCCCGTTCCCGACACTAAGAACCTCGGCAGGTCAATTAACCAGAAAAAGGAACCGAGGAGGAAATTAATAGGCGATCAGGGCTAATACTCTCAAAATGACTGGTCGGGTCATTACAGGTTAGGAGATATCGAATATGTCTTAAGAAAAGTTCACGAAGGCACTTGCGGAAACCATTCGGGGGAAGAATCTTTGGTCCAAAAATTAATTAGAGATGGCTATTACTAGTTCGATACGCAGAAAGATGCAAAGGACTTTGTACAACAATGCGACGGTACATAGAGACACGTACTGTTGATTCATCAACCCCGAGAGCTACTCCATTCGGTCTTGTCCCTGTGGCCATTCATGATATGGGGAATGGACATTATCGGTCCCCTGCCGTGGGCACCAGGTAAGACACAATTCATACTATTTATGACCAATTGTTTTTTAGATAGGCTGAAGCTCAACATTTTGAGAATGTCTAGAAAAAGAAGTCATTGACTTCATTTGCAACCACATAATATGTTGGTTCAGGATACCAGCCGAGATCGTGTGCGACAATGGGAAGCAATTCATCGACATCAAGGTAAATAAGTTTTTCGAAGACCACAAGATTAAAAAGATATTGTCGACACACTATCACCCTAGTGGGGATGGAAAAGAAGAATATACAAATACGACCATACTCCAAAACTTGAAAAAGAGGTCGACCAATGCCAAAAGAAAGTGGAAGGAAATTCTGCTCGAAGTCTTGTGGGCATATCGTACAACTTCGAAGTCTAGTATCGAGGCCACCCCGTTTTAATTGGTTTACAGTGTCTAAGCATTAATATCGGTCAAAGTGGGAGAACCGAGCCTCGGGTTCCGATATGCGACCAATGAATCGAATGGAGAGGCCATGAGCACGAGCCTAGAACTATTGGATGAAAGGCGTGAGGCCACCATAGTTTGGTTGGCCGACTAGATATAGCGGATAGAATGATATTACAACCGAATAGCCAACCTTCGACACTTCAAGATCGGGGACTTGGTGTTAAGAAAAGTAACATTGTATACTCGTAACCTAAACAAGGGGAAGTTGGGACCGAATTGGGAAGGACCATATCGAGTCGTCGGAATTACAAGAAAAGGCTCATACAAACTCGAAGCAGAAAATGGTGCATCGCTACCGAAAAACTGGAACATGACACACTTAAAGCAGTACTATTGCTATGGTACGATCTTATTTACTTGTTTATAATATTATGAATCAAACTAAAACTTGCAAGCAACATCCAAATGAGAACTTTACTATTTGGTCTGAAAGCACTTGTTGCACTCTTTTTCCCTTGAACTGCCTTTGTCCTAATTAGGTTTTACAGCGAGAATTTTAACGAGGCAACAATAAATTATGGTAACTTATAATCGAAGGTACGTCAATCTGAGCCAATGAGCGAATCAACCGTATCTGAGCTCTCTCAAGATTGACCTTGAATATTGGGGCCATTGATAAGTAGGGTTTTTGGCTGCTCATTTGCTCTCTTTTAATTTCAATTTGGCTAAAAAATGCTTAAAGGTATTTCCGAAAACTAATGAAATGTGCTTATGTAGAGGAATACTGGGAAATGAGCCAAAGAAGTCAAAATCTACTCATAATGGAGTCAAAAGTGAGAAAGAACAAAAATAAGGCAAAATGGTGTCACGACCCCAGTTCACCCTCCATGAACATGTCGTGATGGCACCTAGTTCCCACGACTAGATAAGCCTAAAAATGCAGAAATTTAACAACTTAACTTGCGGAATAAATAATTTGAACTGAACATATAAAATAACAACCGTATATAAGGCCGCTCGGCCTACACAACTATAAAGATAAGCGGAAGTCTACAACTCAATCCCAAAACCCGGAAACTCACGGGAACCACAGGCTAATATAAACATAGTACGCTGCTCTAACTCCGGAATATCTAAACAACTAAGAGAAAGGAATAAACTAGATACTAAAGCTGGAATAGAATAGAGACTCCTGGTCTGCGGACGCAGTAGATATACCTCGAAGACTCCGTATAACTCCTCGCCTCAAGGATAGTGCGCCTAAGTAGAGGTACCTGGATAATCTGCACATGAAAAACATGCGCAGCAAGGGCATGAGTACACCACAACGGTACTCAGTAAGTGCCAATCTTAACCTTGGTTGGGTAGTGACGAGGAAGGTCAGGGCCTTACTAAGGCAAAATATAATAATAATAATTAACAGTATGAAAATCGGACAAAAATAATGAGTACAATAGTGAGATAAGGCAGGTCAACGAAGCAATAACCACTACAAAAGAATAGAGTAAACACAGAGTAAATACAGCTCAATATCAATGATAACAATAAGGGTCTCCCAGGATACTGTCTTGTAGCCCTTTTTCAACTGTCCAATGGATCTCCTGGGATACCGTCCCGTAGTCCAACTCATGTACCAATCCAAAGGATCTCCCGGGATACCGTCCCGTAGTCCAACCATCAATATTGGGGGGGGGGGATCTATCGGGAATCGAACGCGCAGTCCCAAAGTAAAAGCGCAGGGAGATCTATCGGGAATCTAACCCGCAGTCCCAAAGTAAATATTGAAGGGGGATCTATCAGGAATCGAACCCGCAGTCCCAAAGTAAACAAACAAAGGGGGAGCTACCGGAATCCCACATCCGTATTCCCAATGTAATTGTGCAATCACAACCAGAAGATACACAGAAATGAAGTACAAAAGATAAGCAACATGGAGTACTGGCATAGCATGCTTCACGTAGTACAGTCAAGGCAACTTAGGCAACTAGGCAAGTTTCAATAAACTAAACATGCTTCCCTAATCTAGCACAGGTTATAATGGCAAGTAGAATAAAGCAAATATGAAAGAAAACTCAATCTCAATATCTTAAATAAGAAAAACCGGATTTTCAACAATTGGCTCAAGTACGCACTCGTCACCTCGCTTACAAGGCACTTAAAATAACAAATAACAAATCCTAAGGAAAATAAAAAGTCTCCCACACAAGGTTAGACAAACAACTTACCTCGAACAAGTGCAAGTCAACCCGAAATCACGCTTTTGCCACGAGTATCCGACTCCAAATGGCTCAAATCTATTCAATAACATTGCATATCATAATTAACAATTCAAGTAATTGATTCTACAATTAAATTCTAAGCTAATACAAGAAATTATGTAAAATGACCAAAATACCCCTCGGGCCCACTTCTCAGAATCGGGTAAAATTTATACTTCCAGAAACCTCGCACTCTTACGAGTCTAACCATTACAAAATTATCCTAATCTCATAATATTTCGACCCTCAAATCCATGATTTTATCCAAGAGGGTTTTCTAAACTTTTCCAACAAAATTCGCGGATTAAATTCCAAAACTTGTAATAGATTCGAGTTATATAACCAAAATTAAGTTAAGAACACTTATCATGTTGTCCTCTCCGAAAATCTCTTGAGAAATCGCCTTAAGTGAGCTCCAAATTGTCAAAAATGGAAAATGGGAACGAAGTCCCATTTTCAGGACTTAACCTTCTGCCCAGACACGTTTTTCGCTTTTGCGGTCATTTAACCGCTTCTGCGGTGCCGCTTCTATGGTTATAAGACCGCTTCTGTGGTCTCTATTGACCTGACCAGGGACCGCTTCTGCGATGGAAATCTTGCAGGTGCGAGATCGCTTCTGCGAAAACTCGTCTGCTTCTACGAAAAATGGAGAGAAGCCCAGCTTCCACTTCTACGGTGCCCAGGTTGCTTCTGCGACTCCGCTTACGCGGCTTCCAAGCCGCTTCTGCGGCATCGCTTCTGTGGTTCCCAAGCTGCAGAAGCGAGAATACCAGTAACTTTGCTGCTGCAACATTTTTAAATCCGAAAATGGCCCGTTAAGCATCCGAAATATACCCGAGGCCCCCGGGACCTCAACCAAAAATACCAACAACTCCTAAAACATCATAAAAACTTTCTCCAATCATCAAAATGGCTAAAACAATGCCCAAAACCATCAACTTACATTGAATTCAAGCCTAAGTTCTTCTAAAACATCCAAAACACGTATTCGATCAAAAACCCAACCAAAACACGTCCGAATGACCTGAAATTTTGCACACATATCCCAAATCACCTAACGAAGCTACAGTAACTCTTTGAATCCCGTTCCAACCCTCAGATAAAAATCTCACCTATCAACCGGGAATTGCCAAAATACTAACTTCGTCAATTCAAGCCTAAATTAGCTACGGGCTTCTAAAATTCATTCCAAACACTCTCCCAACCTCGAAATCACCTAACGGAGCTAACAGAACCATCAAATTCCATTCCAAGGCCATCTTCACATTGTTCCAACTACGGACCATTTTTTAACACTTAAGCTCTCATTTAGGGACTAAGTGTCCCAAAACTCTCTGAAACTCAACACCGAACGTCCCGGCAAACCAAAGTAGTAGAAATGAACTTAGGGGAAGCAGTTAATAGGGGGTCAGGGCATAAATTCTAAAAATGACCAGCCGGGTCGTTACAAAAGGCCTACAGTGTGGACCGCACCATAATTGTGCGACCGCGGACAAGGAGATTCGGTGAGTGGTTTTTAGGAAAGCTGAAGGAATACGGACCGCACCATAATTGTGCATCGCACTCAAAATTATACAGTCCGTAGAAGACAAAGATCAGAGAGATAGGAATTCTAGATTCAAGATAGAATGCAGACTGCATTATTTTTGTGTGGCCGTAAAATCAAAAGCACGGCCGCACTCATTTTTATGCGGACCACAAAAGTCCCGAAGTACCAAGCCCCAATTCCAGGAATGCGGACTGCACTATAATTGTGCGGTCGCAGAAGTTCATTGTGAGGACCGCACAAAAAATTTTGGGGTCGCACAACCTTTGTAGGGGCATTTTTTTCAAATATTTTTAGCTTAGTCCAAAATAAAACTTTTGTCATTTTTAGGTTAAGTTTTGTATTGGTAGAGCACCTAAGTAGTTTTCTTTACTGTTTTGAGTAATTTGGTACTAGATTAGCTTCTAAATATTATATTTTCTTTTCCTAACCAATTATTAGGCAGTCTATCTTAATTTCTTCTTATATTTCTTTATTTTTCACAAGTAGCTAAATTTCTAGCTAGGGTTGTGGCCCAACCCTAGTGTGGGTACTTAATGGGTGTTTGATTTAAGGCTTGTCGTGATATTTAGCCTTGTTCATGCTTGAATTCAAGAATTAATGGTTGCAAACGGTTATTCATACCTATTTGACTTAGACTCTACTTGAGAAAGAGAGAATAAGTCTAGGATAATTTGGCTAACAAGAAATTAGGATGAACTCAAGAAATTGATAGCCCCAATTAAAGGGCTGAATCTAGAGATAGTAAGATCCTACTTGAGCATATATCATTTAATTTGTGCAATACCCATTTGAACTTGAGAAAGCCAAATTGGCAAAAATCACTCAAACTACCGAGTGGTATAGAGTGGGTAATTGCGTGTGATTGCTATATTACAACCCCGACAAATCAAACTCGCCCTAGAATTTACAACCCGTTAGGTAACAACCTAGTGTATAAGTCACGACCTAGATCTTTTATCATTTGAAAAACAACCAAAACAAAAAACATTGTCTTCTAGATATTATTTTCAATCAATAGCTTAAATAAGAAATAGAAACAACAAAAAAGAATATGGAAGTGTAATTTGAGTTAGATCATACAATTGTACTAAATATATACCTAATACCAATTCTGACTCTCTGTGTGAGTCTAGGCGACATCATTTATCACCCTCGGGTTAAGGTTCATAGTAGGGAAGAAGGAGACTTTGTACATGAATATCTTAGGATCAATAGTTAGGACTTATTTTAATTTCCAAATGGTCAAGTGAGTCGTGCCCACGTAGGCGACCTTAGCCATAGTACAAGCTTTTACGCGCTTTCGATCGTGTACTTTACACATAAAAATGAAAAAGAGTTTTCACCTTGCTATTACGCATTTTTTCCTGTTAAAACATAGATACTAAGGACCCAAGGACTACCCCTATTTGAGGACTATTGAGCCAAAAGGCTACCCCTATCCGGGGACTATTGTACCCAAGGGCTACCCCCACTCGATGACTGTCATCCGAAAAAAGATCAGAAAATTTGGGCTACCAAATCCCGGAGGCATAAAACATATTAGGTAGTTCCTAAACACAAAAGGCTACGACCACCATAAAAATGGCTCAAAGATGTCCGAAGCTCATAATCAGAACATAAGGCCATCATACAAATTCAAAACCTACTAAAAGGTTACCCACGGCAAAAACATCATCTAAAATGACACAAGCATCTTGCGAAAACTTTCGGTCACACCGAGTTTTCAAAGCCTCGAGAAAATAAAGTTGCATCAAATTTCTGCTCTACTCGGACCTATGAAAAAATGAATGACTTATTACTATATTTGATTCTACTCTAAGGCACTAGAGCTATATGTAAGAATAGAAATTATGAAAAGATGCTAAAAATTAAAGACTTGAAATTACTAGAAAGAGAAATTGTATATTTCCGGAATGTATTTATAAAGGCCCAACAAAAACGGCCTCAAAATAAAAAACATGCACAAGAATAAACTAAAAAAGTTCTAATGCATTTATGCCTGATCTTCACCGGGGCCGACTCGTAGCTAGAACCGTCGGAGCCTTCGAATCCCTCACAATCCTCGAAGTCTACGACACCTTCAGGTTCAGAAAGTTTTTTCACCTCGGCCTCGAGCTTTAGCGCTTACTTGATCTCGGCTAACAGGTTGAAGCCTTAGGCGTGAATTTGTTTGTGGGTCCCTTAGAGATAGCCGCCTCATATATTCAGCATTAGTCTTCAGGCGGGCCTTAACTGCTTCAATATCGGCCTTTGTATTGGGACACCATCTCCTCAGCATCGGCAGAGGTTGTCTCCAACTTGGACTTTATTACCTCGTAACCTTTACCGAGGGTGTCCTACTCTACAACAACTGAGCTCAGCTGTGTTCGGAGGTTATCATTCAACTGAGCTTGCTTGTCAGCTTTCTCCTTCGCCACTCAAAGTTAAACTTCTACCGGTGTCAGCTTTGCCTGGGCGGTTTCCTTTTCCGAAGCCAACATATCCATTTTTCTCTTCCACCTATCAGCCATGGCTTGGATCTTATTCATCTCATTTCGATCTGGTCGATCTTTTATTGGACCTACGAGATTTTATATTTAGCTACTACGACTAGTTCCTTGTTTCTAATTTCAAAAGCCTTTACCTTTCTGACAAGTTTGGCATGTTCCTACCTCAGGGCCGATGTTTCCTTCTAAGCCCTATCCATCTCGGCCTGAAGGTCCTTGGCGGTCCTATTTTGTTGCTCGCTGAGGAGCTTGTACATATCCTTCTTTTGAGCCTTCTCTTTAAGCTCGAGCTCGAGCTGATTGACCTCAACATGACACTGGAGGAAGCACTCGGGGTGAAGTATCGAGGCCTGCAAGACAATAAAAGTCATGAAAGGTATCAAAACCTAAGTAAAATACAGGAAGACGTGATGATGCCTTGCCTGGTTCGGCACCTGCTGCGCCTTATTAAAAAGTCACGGCATCATTCATTTTTTTCTGGTCCTCTTCGGTCACTAGGCATAGGAGGTAGATGGCTACTCTCACGAGAGTAGATAGAACCCGAGGATCCTTCTGAATAGTAAGAAAACTACTCTCTTGCGACTAAAGTCCACACTCGAAGTGGGAAACTGACTAACCAATTTTGGGCTCGAACTCGGCCTGCCAGCTTTCGAAGATGTTTCCTTCTTCGGGACTTCTAGATCACCCAGCCCATAAAAATCATCCAAATTCTACACCATCGAAGAAAGAATGAAAAGGGTTGTCAACGCCATGAACCTTTTCATTGGACTTCTCTTTTCCTGCTTGGGCCTTCTTAAGCATGGACTTGGTGTAAGAGAGCATCTCCATAATATTTATTACATCGGGCGCTTCCTTTAGAGGAGCCGGAATCTCGGGAGGTCCCACCCCAGGTATCCATATCAACCACTCGTGCTTAAGAGAGACCAGCCTCACAAATCTCCTCTTTATCTGTTGTCGGCTCCCTGGAAGGGATCGATCCGTGGGTGACAAAAATGTTGTTCTCTTCCGACTCATCCCTGAGCCAGATAAGCAAGTCAAAATATGGCACCCGAGCACCCAGGAGTGGGTACATTTCTTGGTGTTAGCTTCAAGGTTTCGCGTATTAATTTTGATGATAACAAACCAATATAAATCAAAGAACATTTACTTGTGGCAATCTTATTTTTGTACAGATTTATTCAAGAAAGAAGATACTGGTAAAGATCCAAACAAATATGGAGAATATCATGTGAAGAATTATCAAGGAAGATTATTTTTAGAGATTTAATCTCCAAGCATCATAAAAGGAATAATATTTGAAAGTGAAAATTCAAATATTGAATGGCTTACTACAATATTAGAAGAAGAATCTATGGAAATTAAGGATGGAATGTTCTTCAACATCTTGAAAGGAAAGTTGTTAAAATCACGGAGAAGATCTATTATTTTATGGAAGGAAGATACTATATGGAAGAAATATTACATGGCAAGAAAGAATATATTTCTTATGGAAAGAAAATATATTATGAGTATAGTATATTCTCTATTATAGAAAGAGATTATTTTTCAAGATCAAGAAAGGAGTCTAAGATATATTGAGATCTATCAAAAAGGAAATATTTTATTGGAAGAAGATAGTATGGTTTATTTTAGAGAGCAAATCTTTTACACCAATCAAAGAAGTCTATTAAGAAAAGGAAAGAGGGGTTCTACGGAAGGAACACTATATAAAAGAATATCGGAGGGTGCATATGTCAAGCCACAAAGATATAATAAGTACCTGCTCAAAAGGAAATTATGTAACAAAGGAAGTTCCAATGTCAAATTGTCCACAATGAAATAAATGGCATCAACATGTACTCCACAAAATCTTTTGTAAGCAATTACAAGAAAGTAGCAGGTGTCATGGATGCACACTCAAAAGGAAAGAAGTACAAAGTGTCCAAGTTCAAAAGACATTTTCAAATACTGCCATGGCCATTTATGGAAGCAAATAAAATTAGAAAAGGACGTGATCAAGAAAAAATATGGAGTATCAATTGACAAAGACTACTATCAGCAAACAAGGAAGGATTAAATCAATAAAGGAAAACAAATATTCTTGAAGAACCATTTACAATGATCAAGAGAATCATTTCTAAATATCCTTGGATTATGCAATAGCCAGAAGATGTTGTAAGGCTATAAAAAGGAGATCTACAAAGGAAGAAAGTGCGTAGCCTTCTATACAAATTATCTATCCAACTACAAGTTCTTTATTCTACTCTTAACAAGCATTTTAATTCACTTTAGTAGATTTACTGTGTATACAAAAGAGAGAAGAAAGATTGAAAAATTGGAGAGGCAGTGTGTTCGGAGAAGTTGTGTCATTGTTGATTTCTTTGGTGAGCGAGTAAAAACCAAAGGGTCGTTGTTGGTGAGCGAGTGAAAACTAACCTTGTAAACGTTGGTGGTGAACGTTGAAAATCACACACGTTGTACTCAACACAAATTACAAAGAGCTCAAGAGATAACATTTTTGCAACCTAAGGAGACTGGATTAGGATACCACGTTGGTTCCGAAGCAGTATAAAATTCATGGTGTCATTTACTTTATCGCTCTTGTGCTATATTCTATTCCTTTATTGTTTATTGTGATTAACACTTGTTTAAATCCAATGGACTAACAGTTTTGTATAGGCTATCTCTGCATAAGTCTACTAGGTCTAAAGAGTAGTTGACTAGAAATTTAAAAAGGCCACAATTAGCTCACTCCCCCATCTTGTACTTTCAATTGGTATTAGAGCGGGTCTCACATTTTAATTTTACTTAACAGCAAGTGAGAAAAGATCATGTCAGCACACACAGTTATCGGAGCCTTACTCCAAGAAGGGACTTCTCCATTAAGACCACCATACTTCAACGGACAATATTGTACTCACTGGAAAACTCGAATGGAAGCTTTCATCAAATATTATGATGTCAAAGTATGGAGAGTCATCAAGAAGGGTGACTTTCCTCTTCTACATTCCAAACCAGAAAAGAAACCAGAAGGACAGGTATCTACTGAAACCTTTGATATTGATGATTATACTGATGAGCATATGGCGATTGTGCAGATAAATTCAAAGGCAAAAAATCTATTATACAATTCTATAAGCGGAGAATAATTTGAAAAAATATCAAGTTGTGACATAGCCAAATAAATGTGGGATAAACTTGAAGTTACCTATGAAGGTATCGGTAAAGTAAAAGAAACAATGATAAACCGTCTGATTCGTGATTATGAGTTATTTCAAATGAAGGAAGATGAATCCGTTGAAAACATGTTTGGCCGATTTAGCAAAATAGTTGGAGATCTAAAATCCTTTGGAAGACCATATTCAAGTGGTGAACAGGTCAAAAAAATTCTAAGAAGTTTACCCAGCTTATGGCAACCAAAGGTTGTTGCTCTTGAATACGGAGATCTCGACAAACTATCATATGATGAACTTCGTGGAGACCTTATAGCCTTTGAGCTAACCCATCTCAAAAAGCATGGACATGAAGAGAAGAAAAAGAGTGCTTTTTCTAAATCAAATATTGCTGAGTCTAAAAGTGAAGCCGGAGAAGAAGGAGACAAACATGAATATGATATTGCATTATTTTCTAGAGTTGTCTCTAACACGACGCGAAGAAGCAAGAAAAATGAAAGAGTCAATTCAAGTTCTAGAAAAGGTAATGAAATAAGTGAGCAGAAAAACAATGATAGAAAGTGCTACAAATATGGAAATTATGGTCACATCCAAGCCAACTGTCCAGAACTAAAAAGGAAACTATCCAAGGGCAATGGAAAGAGAAAATCTTACAGCATATGGAGTGATGAATATATGCCATATAAAAATCATAATGGTGTTGCCAACCTTTGTTTCATGGCACGAAGTGAGACAAATAAAAAAAGAAAATCTTTTGGTATCTGGAGTAATGAAGATACATCAGACAACGATCATGAGGAATCTACTAGCAACTGCATCATGGCCCCAAGTGAAACAAGTGAGGTAAGATTTCATGATTGTGATAAATGTAATGAACTTCAAAGTATTTAGAACAGGCTTTAGAAGATATGAGAAAAATTCTTGATGAGCTCATGAAGACTAAACGGGAGAAGAAAAACCTAGAGACCCCACTTGAAGAATATAACAAGTTGAAAAAGGAAAAAGGAGAGTGAGATATTCTACTTGAAGAATATCAGGTTGAAAATGACTTACTTCAATAAGAAAATGTGGAACTTCGTAAACAAATGAATAGTTTGCACATATCTTCCCGACACCATTTTGATCGACCGAACAAGCGGGCTCATATTCTTAATAAATCCAAGTTGATAACAAGGGATCTACCAGTAAACGCCCTACTTCAAACAAGTCGACTCATGAAAGCTTCAAGTCGACTAAGGCACCTGCTGGTAAATACTCTACTTCTTTTGTTACATGTCACTACTGTGGTAATTTTGGACATAAAGCATTTGCATGTAGTTATGCCAAAACTCATGATAGATCAAAATTTGTTTGGAGACCTAAACAGTTACATGTATCTCCAATTATATAAGCTACTAACCATGAAGGACCCAAAAAGGTTTGGGTACCAAAAACAAACTAATTTATTTTGCAGGAATTTTCTAGTCCAGCCATAAAAAGGATAAAAAAATGTTTGCGTATTGGCTGGTCGAGGAGTGTGCTTTAAGTTTTTACATATTCACAGAGGATGAATGAAATATGACGTATGATCTAAAAGAGGGACTGATATCACTAAGGCTTATTCAAGTTCTTCTCGTTGCATATATTCACCTATTGGTTTAGTAAAGTATAACCTAGTATATGCATATTAGTCATCCATATGCACTTCAAGTCCACTAGCTACATCATATTGTTATTTTATTTGGTATTATTTTTTTTATCCAGGACTTAGAGACTTTAAATAGCCTGAGTACATGTCTTGCATGAACCATGTCATTTGCATAAGATATTAGGATAAGAAAGCATGTGATTATATTGATATCGTACGAACATGACTCATCCCTATATACGTCTTAGATTATTCTTGAAGTGAATTATATGTGTAATAGTACTTTCTTGGTAATAATACTAATGCTTCACCCAAAATCAAGAAAGTTATCTAACTTTGAGGCCACTTCTGCACATGAAACATTTTGGGTAATACTCAAAATCTTGAAGACGAAAGGTATGTATCTCTATTATTTGCTTTAATTGGGTTATATTCTGGATCTATATTAGAGGACACCTTATGTAAGATATATAAGGAAGAAAATTCAAAGTATTGATTATTTATATTTTTTGTTGTAAATGCATACCAAAAGCTTGGAAGGTAAATATATATATTTCTATTGATGATTATCCTTACTTTCGCATATGTCATATTTTTTATAAAGAAATATAACGCATTTGTTGTGATCATTGATGCGAGTTTTAATAGTATTTGTCTGACATAATCTGGCAACAAGCATGATCTTTAACATCTTAATTTGGCGCCTCGGTTGAAAGCAGACTTGAAAATAAAATATTATTTTTGCATAAATTGTCATCATTTGCTTATATGTGCTTTAATATTTTTCTTTCGATCTTATCTTGAATGAAATTTTATCTAAACTATGGATAGGAAGAAAATCAATTTTTGGTTATCTTATTTCCTTTGGTTGCAACTATCTTGGTAAGCCTCTTGACACATTTCTTATTCATTAGTTGTAGAGAAATCTCATCATGCGTGTTTTTCTTTATACTAATATTTTTCTACGTAAATTGTGAATAAAGATGGAGAAATTACAGTGGATACCTTGAAATAAATTGCTAGTGACACATCTATACTAGTTGAACTAGACAGTCATGAAGAAGCATTGAATGTTGGATCCTAATAATACAAGATTTGTTGAGCAAAGCTGAAAGAATCAACCATATGGAAATCCAGTACCAAGCAAATGAGCTGCAATCATGGATATCTAAAGCCGGATAAGACTGGTAAGATTGTAAAAATTATGCGTAAACTTGTAGCTCAAGGTTTCACAACAAGAAGGTCTGTTTCTTCTTTGAGAGTTTTATTAGAATATCATTTTTCATGTGCTTAGTACAAAGGTTGTAAAATATTTTTGTATGGATGTTGAAATATTTTTAAATGGTGTGACTAAGACTAGTTACCATTTCAAACAAATTCATATTTATCATCTGACGATTATTCTTTTCAAAGATATATTTGCTAGAGCATTTTTTTGTAATACTAACCAAAAGCATGTCGAGCATTTTTAAGCCTCTGGTAGATGATCAGGTTGGAAATGTGTATAATGGAGAATTTACCTTTATCTTCACATTCCAAATAATGCGAAGCAAGGAAAAATTAGTAAGTCCAACGATCGAATAAAGTACCAAGGTATACCGAGTCTATTGCATTTTTATGACATATATTTTGGTATCTCTCTTAGTGCCACAAAGGATCTTTGGTTAATTATAAATTATGGATTACTGTATGCAAGAATTAATTATTTTGATCTAGTAGAATATTTTCAGATGCAAACCTTGCAGGCAACAAGTGGACTGAAATAAAATTTGGGATGGAGATTTTTAATATTCATGTCATGAAAAGGATAACGACTTTCATGAGAATGATCCTATATCCTTCTCTTTGGTGATATGATTCCATATTTATTTGGTGATATAATTATATAATCATTTCTTGACTCTTATATGCATTAATATGTTGTAATATTATGTTTTTGCTCAAATTATTCTTGAAAAGTTTAACATGTGAGGATATTAAAAGTTGCTTAATCTTTTTAAATCATCGGACGTTTTTCAAGTGACTAAGTGCGATTACATATTCTTATATACTAAATGATGTTTTTAAAAAATATTAAGTATCCTGTGATTTTTTTAATCTCTACTAAGCTTTCAATCATGTGAAATGGTGTTCTTCAATGGTCTAAAATATTTTTCATTCTACCTATAATGACAATTCAATATTTTTTAGCTTTGGGTTAACGAGTTGGATATTTTGGTCTGACTAAAAGCTATCAACAAGCTTAAAATTTTGTTAGATTTTTTCTTTCTTCTTACGGCTTCTAAAGGGAAATTATTACTACATGTTTTTGCATATTCCCTACAAGTTACTTCAACCTTTTGATGATGACAAAAGGGGGAGAAAATAATTTGTACAAAAGGTAGAATATTTTGAGACAGGGGGAGCAGAACTAAGGAATGCATAGTGTGAGGGGGAATTCACACTTGACGTAATACATGCATTTCGGGAGGAAGACTTTAGGGAAGTAACCAGTTTATCTAGCTTATAACTTATCACTACCTGTAATTAAGTCTTTGATTAAAATTTCTTATTTTGTACTCAATGGTTTGCCATCATCAAAAAATGGGAGATTGTTAGCTTCAATGTTTCGCGTATTAATTTTGATGATAACAAATCAATATAAATCAAAGAACATTTACTTGCGGCAATCTTATTTTTGTACAAATTTATTCAAGAAAGAAGATATTGGTAAAGATCCAAACAAATATGGAAAAGAGAATATCATGTGAAGAATTATCAAGGAAGATTATTTTTAGAGATTTAATCTCCAAGCGTCATAAAAGGAATAATATTTGAAAGTGAAAATTCAAATATTGAATGGCTTACTACAATATTAGAAGAATCTATGAAAAATATGGATGGAAAGTTTTTCAACATCTTGAAAGAAAAGTTGCTAAAATCATGGAGAAGATCTATTATTTTGTATAAGGAAGATACTATATGGAAGAAATATTACAAGTCAAGAAAGAATATATTTCTTATGGAAAGAAAATATATTACGAGTATAGTATATTCTTTATTATAGAAAGAGATTATTTTTCAAGATCAAGAAAAGAGTCTAAGATATATTGAGATCTATCAAAAAGGAAATATTTTATTGGAAGAAGATAGTATGGTTTATTCTAGGGAGCAAATCTTTTACACCAACCAAAGAAGTCTATTAAAAAAGGAAAGAGGCGTTCTACGAAAGGAACAGTATGTAAAAGAATATTGGAGGGTTCATATTTCAAGCAACAAAGATATGATTAGTACCTGCTCAAAAGGAAATTATGTAACAAAGAAAGTTTCAATGTCAAATTGTCCACAAGGAAATAAATGGCATCAACATGTACTCCACAAAATCTTTTGTGAATATTTACAAGAAAGTAGCGTGTGTCATGGATGCACACTCACAAGTCAAGAAGTACAAAGTGTCCAAGTTTAAAGGACATTTTAAAATACTACCATGGCAATTTATCGAAGAAAATAAAATTAGAAAAGGACATGATCAAGAAAAAATATGGAGTATCAATTGACAAAGACTACTATCAGCAACCAAGGAAGGATTCAATCAACAAAGGAAAACAAATATTCTTGAAGAACCATTTACAATGATCAAGAGAATCATTTCTAAAATCCTTGGGTTACGCAATAGCCAGAAGATGTTGTAAGGCTATAAAAAGGAGATCTACAAAGGAAGAAAGTACGCAGCCTTCTACACAAATTGTCTATCTAACTACAAATTCTTTATTCTACTCTTAACAAGCATTGTAATTCACTTTAGTAGATTTACTGTGTACACAAAAGAGAGAAGAGAGATAGAAAAATTGGAGAGGCAGTGTGTCCAAAGAGGTTGTGTCATTGTTCGTTTGTTTGGTGAGCGAGTGAAAACCAAAGGGTCATTGTTGGTGAGCGAGTGAAAACCAACCCTATAAATGTTGGTGGTGAACATTGAAAATCACACACGTTGTACTCAATAGAAATTAAAAAGAGCCAAAGAGATAACATTCTTAAAACCCAAGGAGACTGGATTAGGATACCACATTGGTTCCGAACCAGTATAAAATTCTTGGTGTCATTTACTTTATCGCTCTTGTGCTATATTTTGTTCCTTTACTGTTTATTGTGATTAACACTTGTTTAAATCCAAAGGACTAACAGTTCTGTGCAGGCTATCTCCGCATAAGTCGATTAGGTCTAAAGAGTAGTTGACTATAAATTTAAAAAGGCTACAATTACCTCCCCCCCCCCCCTTGTATTTTCACTTGGGGCTTACGAGCTACCCTCTTCTTCGGCTTCATCTCGGGACCCGGGGAGCCCAAAGATTTTTTTTCCTCTTCTCTGTCCCGTAATGGAGGAATCAACAGACAAAGATACGTCCTCGTCCCTTTCCAAAGGCCTAATATTGGTGGCCATAGGCAAACCTATAAAGGAACGAAGAAAAGGCCAGTATGATGTGAGTTAGGAACACAGTAATAACTATTCGAAATAGAACCTTACCATGAGAAAGGACTTCCCATCAGCCCTTCAAAATCTTGTTCCATGAACTCTCGAAATACTTAAATCTGCTTGTTGATGCCTTCAATCCATTCTGTGAGCAGAGGAACTGCATTTGGAACCTGGGAAACAGTTGCACAACCACAAATACGAATGATTAGAAGGGAAATGAACAAAAATGGAAAGGACGGACTTACGAGATGCATTCCACTTCTCGGGGAATGGCATGAACTCAGAAGGAATGAATTCTTCAGTCTTCACCCAAGCAAAGAGCCCCTACCAACCTTGGTCTCGATCTTTGTCAATGCTCAAAAAAGGGTCCTTACGGTCCCGACGAGTGAGCTTGATTATTCCCCTTAGAAAAATTCAGGGACTATATAGATGGAGTAGGTGGTCGATAGTGAGTAGACGAGAGACCGTGTTATTCACATAATAATGGAGGAGGATCAAGATCTTCCATAGAGATGGGTGGATTTGCAAAAGGCACACCTCGTATCTCTTGCAAAAATCCATGATAATTGCATCTATCGGGCCCAGTATGAAGGGGTAAGTATAAACACTTAAATACCCCTCCACCTGGGTAGTAATATCATCCCCAGGCACAAGGACTACTACATTCTTGCCTTCCCATTTACAATCATGTCAGACAACGGGAAAGACATCTTTAGTAATAGATCATATATATCTCGATGCTCCTTCACCCCGGTCCTGTTCCGATGAAGGTTTCTCAACTTGTAAGTCATCTGTGATCGAGAATACCTCAGGTATAAAATTTTTCATGGGAGGCTCGGGGGCAAATGCCCCGGAGGTAGCCACCTCGGGAGCGGCCACCTCAGGAATATCTACCTCAAAAGTAGTTACCTCGGTGTTCGCGGCCGGGTGGGAAGATAAAGAGGCGGCCTAATGGGGAATTGATTTGGAAGTATTAGCCGTTGCTACCTAATGAAATTTGAAAATTCGAAGAAAAAGTATGAGGGTTTGCAAGAACAAGCTTAAAGGCTGAACTAGTATGAGGATTTGAAGAAAAGCTATGTAAGGACCTTAGAACAATTATGAAGATTTGAAGATCAAAAGATGAAGATATGAAGGTTAGAAAGAAGTTCATGGTAGCTAGAAAATTTGAAGGTTGAAGCTTGGTCGAAAAGTTGAAAAAGAACAAAGGGTGGAAGCTTTTATTGGGGAAGGATGCGACGCTTCGCATTCGGAGGCAACCAGCCGATGGTTGACATGTGTCAGATGTCATAACGACATAACTGATGGGATGTTTTAACTTCTTAATTGTTTCGGTTGTAACCTACGAATGAAGGAACCGGAGAACATCTGTCGTTTCTTAACATTTTGGCAAACCTACTCTCTCAAAAACAAGGGGACTATCTGTATGCGGATAAAACTAGCCTAGTAAGCACCTCCATTTCCCGGTGGAGTCAATCGAAGCAAGGACATAACTACATAGAATCGGAATCGATTCTAAGAACCTCTCGTACTAAGGCCCGAACAAAGCACTTGCCAACGGGTCCATCGAGACAATTCCCTCTCAATTTGTTACGAGCTCCAAGACCTCAAAAGGCACAACCAAACGGTTGTACATGACTAATGAAGGGTCGTGATATTCGCGCCCAACCGTATATCACAACGTGGATCTCATCCCGTATCGATAGAGGATTAGTGATTAACGAAAAAGAAGATTTTTACCTTTCTTAGAATTGTACTTAGGGTATAATTCCCCTACTATATAAAGGGGAGGTCAATAGACACATTGTAACACACATATCAAGGCAATATACATTTGTTTTTTCTGCTTCTAAGGTTATTCAAAGTTCTTATTTTTGCATAGTTATTCATAAGTATTTGGCTTCGAACCAAGGGGAGACCAATCACTAAGTATTTGGCTTCGAACTGAGGGTAGACCAATCACTAACTTCATACTCGAGCTCGTACCTAACATCACAACTTCTTTGGTCATTATTTCTATCTTTAGTTCACTTATTTAATGTCATTGATCACTTGTATTAAATTAGTCACATATTCTTAAAACCGCATATAAATTCAATTGTTACCCATTCTAAGTGTAAACCATTTGGTGCCCACCGAGGAGCTAAAACTAATAGTGGATGTTTTTTTACAAATCTCCATAACACACACTATTTTACGCTTGTTCTATAAGGTCTCAATTTAAGGTCGGCTTGAAAATGTCAAATTCTCAATCCACTCACTTGAACGTTGAGGACGTATCTAGCTATCACTACGAAAACAACAATCTGGTGCCTAGCAATGAGGTGCCCCTTGCTGACCCCAATGGAGTCCCAGTCAATTCTAACTCACATGTGGCCACCGATACCAATCTTCTTATTAACCCCAAAAACAACATTCGCGGAGGAGCCCGACTAACGGTTTAGGGAGCACCTGCAGGCGAAGTTGACGGGGTCAGTCTTTGATAGATCTTCGAAATGTTATAGGCTCAACAGGAAGCGATAGCACAACTGCAAAACCAAAGTCGCGCCCCCAGTAGAGTTCAACCTGAATTTCCTCAAGAAAACACCCGAAGAATTGAGCGGATCACTAAAAGAACAAACGAAGCTGAGTTCGGTGTCAAACCTGAAATGATGAAAATTCTAGAAGAATTAATGAAACGGGTGGAAAGAAAATCGAGGAAAATGATAAAAAGGTGGAGACATACAATTTCCAAGTTGATCAAATCTCATAAGCGCCTCCAATACTGAAAATCCCAGACTCTAAGAAATGTGTCCAAAAGCCTTTCCCTCTGAGCGCGTCACTCAAACCAATCCCAAAGATGTTTCATATGCCCGACATTCCCAAAAAAACATAACCACAAATTCAAATAAGCATGTGACCTCTTACACATGCGCCATTAAGGGTAATTACTTGGAAGACGCTGAAATCGAGTAGGTGTTGTTAAAACCATTTGGGGAGACTCTGTCAAAAGAAGGGATGATATAGTACCACAACTTGCCCCCAAACTTCATTGATTCATTCGCTATGCTCGTGGATGCTTTTGTAAAAGCTCATGTCGTAGCCATAAAGGTCGAGACCAAAAAATTGGACCTTTTAAAATTTAAGCAAAGGGATAACGAGATGCTCAAGGAGTTCATGCCATGGTTTCAGATGGAATGGATGGACCTGCCTCCGGTTGTAGACGATTGGGCCGTTTAAGTATTAACTCAAGGACTCAACCCCTGATGCTCCTTGGCTTCGTAGCAGCTGAAGCAAAACTTGTTGGAATATCCGATAGTAACTTGGGCCGACGTCCACAACATGTAAAGCCAAAATTAGAGTCGAGGATTACCAACTTGGAACCCTAGCTGGGTCCGTTTATCCTATTATAACCGATGACAAGCCTAAGAGAATTGCCGATTATGAATCAAGGCCGGCCCGAGATCGGTATCAACCATACATTACAGATCGAAGGTGAAATGGGTCTGTGCGCAACTCTATAAGGAATGAAAGGAGAAGCAATCAGTGGCCCAATAGCCGAGTCTTGATGAGTAAAAATGGTGCCCGTTGGAGGGAAGGGAAGCTCGAGATTATCATATTATAAGTTGAATATCGATGCAGCCAGCATCGTATCTGCCATCATGCGCATTAAAGAGCCAAGTGGCCTCGACCATTGCAGTATGATCCTACCCAGATAGATCCTAGCCTAATGTGTAAGTATCATGTCACTTATGGCCACAGGACCAAGGACTACCGACAGTTGAGAGAAGGAGTTGCCCGGTTATTCAATGACGGACACTTGCAAGAATTCCTAAGTGATCGAGCCAAAAACCACTATAGGAAGAAGGATACTAACAAACAAGCTAAACTAGAGGAATCCCAACATGTCATCAACATAATCATTGGAGGGGTCGACGTCCCCTAAGGGCCAGTGATAACACACACTAAAATTTCGATCACCAGGGAGAAGCGCACCCCAGATTTATCCTAGAAGGGACCATTTCATTCAGCGATGAGGATGTAGAGGGCATCGTACAACCTCATAATGATGCACTTGTAATATTCGTACTTATCAACAAATCTCGAGTCACACATTTTGATAGATCCAGGAAACCCGACCAACATCACCAGATCGAGGGTCCTAGAATAGTTGAGGCTAAAAGATCAAATAGTGCCGGAGGTCCGGGTGTTGAATGAATTTAACATGGCATGTAAAACTACCAAAGGAGAAATATCTTTGCCGGTAAATACCGCTGGGACAATTCAGGATAACAAATTCTTTGTGATTAATGGGGATATGAGGTATAACGCCTTATTCGGAAGGCCTTGGGTTCACAACATAAGGGCAGTATCCTCGACACTACACCGGTAGGAATCAAGACGGTTTATGGAGAGAATTTGGCCGCAAAAGAAGTGTTTGCGGTCGACAAAGTGATCCCAATGACCGCGCTTTCGACATCAAAGAACACAAATCTGGTTAGGAAAGAGGAAACTAAATAAAAATCCCCGATACTAGCCCTGACCAAACCGAAGGAGCAAGGATCAGGCAAGGATGATGATTACGGAGTTCCTAGGTCATTCATTGCCCCTAATGATTCTGATGCCACTAAATCAACGGTCGGGGAGCTGAAGCAAGTCATATTGATCGAACACTTACCCGATCAGAAGACATACTTGGGAACAGTGTTAGCTCCTGAGCTCAGGAGAAAACTCATTAAATTCCTTATAACTAACATAGATTTTTTCATTTGGTCCCATCTTGATATGGCAGGGATCTCAATGGAGATAACCACTCATAAGCTAAGTTTGGACCCGAAGTTCCACTAGGTTAAATAGAAGAAAAGTCCTCGGTCTGAAGTCAAACATGCGTTCATCAAAGACGAGGTATCTAAACTCCTTAAAATAGGTTCCATTCAGGAAGTTAAATTCCAGGACTGGTTAGCTAACGTAGTGGTAGAGCCTAAAAAGGAAATAAATTAAGAATGTGCATGGGTTACAAAGATGTAAACAAGACATGCCCTAAGGAATATTTCCTTTTGCCTAACATCGATCGCATGATCAACGTGACGGCCATGCACGAGATACTTAGCTTTCTCGATGCCTATTCCGGGTACAACCAAATCCAGATGGACCCGTGCGATCAAGAAAAGAATTCTTTTATCACTAAATTCGGCACTTCTTGCTATAACGTAATGTTGTTCGAATAAAAAAATGTCGGGCCATTTATCAATGCCTATTAAACCATATTTTGAATAATAAATGGAAAAATCAATGGAGGTTTATATTGACGACATGTTAGTCATTTCCCTACGAGCAGAGGACCATTTGAAATATTTGCAGGAAGTCTTTGGCATATTGAGGAGATACAATATGAAGCTCAACTCGAAACAATGTGCATTCAGGGTCGGATCTAGAAATTTCCTTGGGTTCATGGAGTCCAATCAGGGGATCGAGATCAATCCCGATAAAATCAAAGCTATAGAAAACATCACCATGGTTGACAGTGTTATGGCCGTTTAAAGAATAACCGGGCATATTGCCACCCTGGGCTAGTTCATATCGAGGTCCTTAGACTAAATCCATCATCTTTTTCTCACTGTTGAAGAAGAAGAATAACTTTTCTTGGACCCGGGAGAGTCAACAATCTTTGGAAGAACTCAAACGGTACCTTTTGACTCTACCCCTACTCCATACTCTGAAGTCGGATTAGCAACTGTACCTTTACTTGGCGGTATCCGAGGTGGCTGTAAGTGGAGTCCTAGTCCGGGAAGAAGAAGGTACATAGTTTCCTATTTACTATATTAGTAGAACTTTAGGTGAAAAGGTATCCCCACCTGGAAAAATTGGCGCTCACTTTGCTAAGCGTCTCAAGAAAGATAAAACCCTACTTTCAATGCCACCCTATATGTGTTGTGAACTCTTACCCATTGAGGAATATTATGCACAAGTCCAAGCTCTCGCGCCGGTTGGCTAAATGGGTACTTGAAATTAGCAGGTATGATATCGAGTATCGGCCCCGAACCACCATCAAATCACAAATTTTGGTAGACTTTGTAGTCGACTTTATGCCAGCCTTAATACCCGAAGTCGAAAGGGAACTATTATTAAAATCGAGGATTACCTTGGGAGTTTGGACCCTCATTATAGACGATGCTTCGAACACAAAGGGTTCCGGGCTAGGCATTATGTTGAAACCACCTATGGGTAACAAAGTTAGGTAATCTATTAGAATTGTGAAATTGACTAACAATGACGCCGAGTATGAGGCTATTATTGCAGGTCTCGAATTGGCTAAAAGCCTTGGGGCTGATGTGGTCGAAGCTAAGCGTGATTTCATCCTTATGGTAAATCAATCCAATGGCACGTTTGAAGAAAAAGAGGAACGGATGCGAAGGTATTTAGACAAGTTGCAGGTAATGCTACATCAATCAAGGAATAGACCCTGAAATACGTGTCCCAAGATAAAAATAGCAAGGCCGATGCCCCGGCTAACTTGGGATCATCAGTTGATGAAGATGAATTCAGTTGGGGAACAGTTGACCAACTCATGAAGTCGGTGGTGGAAGAAGGCCATGTTGACATCAACTCGACAAGTTTAACTTGGCATTGGATGAACAAATACATAGATTATTTCAAGACTGGGAAGCTGCCCCCAAATCCTAAAGAATCGAGAGCTTTGCACACAAAGGCGGCTAGTCTTAGCCTGTCCGAATGGACTCTGTTCAGAACATTCGACAGCGCACTCACCATAGTCTTGGGTCGATGTCACGACCCTAATTTCCCTCTGTAAGATGTTGTGATGGCACCTAGTCTCTAAGACTAGGTAAACCTAACAATATACATAATATAAAGGAAATAAGAACTAAAATCTCAACATCAACAAAAATATATATAACTAAAAACTACCTCTCGGCATGTACAAGTAAATCTGCAACTTAGAGTAAGAACAACTCCCAAAACCCAGTAGTTACAAACCACAAGATCTAAGACAGTACCAAATATTGTTATATATCAGAGTCTAAGAGAATAAAGAAAAGACAACATAATAAGGATAGAGGGGGACTCCGAGTTCTGCTAACGCTGGCAGATATACTTTGACGTCTCGAAGCAGCAGCCTAACGCTCTATTATCGAGGCTAATAAAATGTACCTAGGTTTGCACAAAAACATGTGTAGAAGCATAGTATGAGTACACCACAACAGTACCTAGTAAGTGTTAAGCCTAACCTCGGTACAGAAGTGACGAAGTCAAGTCAGGGCCCTACTAGAATATAAGAATTAAGACAGAAGGTGAAATGATAAAAAAAAATGGCAGGTTAATGAGACAATAAGAATGTATGGAAAATCAACAGCATGATAAAACAAGAAGACAATTACAACACGTAAAGGAATAAATATCTTACAAGTAAAGGAACAACAACAACAACAACAACAATAAACAATAGAACAAATATAGAAAAATAGTAATCGCACGGCAGAAACCTCGTGCCATAAAAACAATCCCCATGGTAGAAACTTCGTGCCACAATAACAACCCGCACGGAAGAAACCTCGTTCCAAATACACTCCGCACGAAAGAAACCTCGGTCCAATAACACTCTACACCAAGAACCTCGTGCCAATAACACTCTGCACGGAAGAATCCTTGTGCCAATAACACTCATACCAAGATTCCACCCATACAAAAATTACTCAATTCTGATACCAAAACCTTGATCAAAATTCGGTCTAAAAACTTT
>MU689030.1:21692-57837 GCA_026770625.1 Nicotiana glauca | reverse complement strand
CCCCCCCCCCCCCAATTTCTTAACCCAAATCCTTAACTAAATGAAGAAATTAATGATAGATTAGTGGAATATAATAAAATATGAGTCAAGAATCCTTAACCAAATATTTACTCAAAATTGAGTAAAAGTCACAAAATCCGAAAACACGTTCAATCAAGAGTCCGCCCATACCAAAATTACTCAATTGTGATACCAAAACATCAATCAAAAACTCAAAATTAGATTTAAGAACTTTACACCTTTTCCCCCAATTTCTCAACACAAATCCTTAATTAAATGAAAAACTTAATGATAGATTAGTGGAATATAATCAATAATGAGTGAAGAATCCTTTCCCATATGTTTTCCCTAAAAATTCCCCAAAATCTCACCTCAATTTGAGCTCTCTAGACTCTAGGTTCAAAAATGGATAATCAAATCAAACCCTCAAACATAGGCATTTTCTGCCCAGTTAAATCGCATTTGCGGCCCAATAGGTGCTTCTGTGGCGCCGCACCTGCGAAAAAATTATCACAAGTCCAGAAAGCACTTAAGTCCCAACATTTTGCTTCTGCGGACCAAAGGTGCACTTTTATGGAGGGTGTCCGCTTCTGCGATTCCAGCCTTCCTGGCCTATGCCGCATTTGTGACCTACCTTCCCATAAATGCGGTCAAGGTGAGCCATGACAAAAGCGCATCTAGGATTTGAAGGCCTCTTCTGAGATACCGCACATACGGCCCAAGTGAGATTGCACCAGACATTGCCAAGCTTCAGCAATCACTCAAGGCTCAATTTCGTTCGGATTCAATCCAAATCACACCTGAGGCCTCCGTGACCCCGTCTGCATATACCAACAAGTCCTGGAACACTATACAAATTATTCAATCTTTCAAATCACATAAAATAATGCTAAAAACACGAATTGCGCATCAATTCAAGCCTAAAGAACTTCTGAATTTCTAACTTCCACATTCAATGCCCAAACCTATCAAATCACTTCCGATTGACTCCAAATTTTTCACACAAGTCACATTTGATATTACAGACCTACACCAACTTTTACAATCAGAATCTGACCCCGATATCAAAACTCCACTCCCGGTGAAACTTTCCCAAAATTCCACCAATTTTCAACTTTCGCCAATTAAAGCCAAAATGACCTACGGGCATCCAAACCAATATTCGGACATGCTACTAAAACCAAAATAACCATACGGAGCTATTGGAACTGAGGAAATTCCATTTTGGAGTCGTCTTCAAACAAGTCAAACTACAGTTAACTCTTACAACTTAAACTTCAAACTTAGGGGCTATGTGTCTCATTTTACTATAAAACTCTCCTGAACCCGACACCAAGCACCCTGGTAAGTCAAGTAACCACAAAAAGGAACCAAGGATGAAATAAATAGGGTATTGGGGCTAATATTTTGGAAACGACCGATCGTGTCGTTACAGGCCAGGAGATACCGAATATGTCTTAAGAGAAGTTCACGAAGGCACTTGCGAAAACCATTTGAGGGCAAAATCTTTGGTTAAGAAATTAATTAGAGTCGGCATTTACTGGATCGACATGTAAAACGATGCAAAGGACTATGTACGAAGATGTGATGATTGTTAGATACATACACCAATGATCCATCAACCCGGGGAGATACTCCATTTGGTCTTGCCCCCATGGCCATAAATCAAATGGAGAATGGACATCGTCAATCCCCTGCCATGGGCATCGGTAATGCTCAATTCATACTTTTTATGATCGATTATTTTTCTAAATTGGTCAAAGCTCAAGAGTTCGAGAAATTCCAGGAAAAAGAAGTCATTGACTTTATTAGGGACCACATAATATACTGATTTAGGATACCGGACGAGATCATGCACAACAGTGGGAAGCAATTCATCAGTAGCAAGGTAAACAAGTTTTTCGAAGACCACAAGATCAAAAAGATACTATCGACACCCTATCACCCTAGTGGGAACGGACTAGAAAAATCTACTAATAAGACAATACTCACAAACCTGAAAAAGAGGTCGAGCGATGCCAAAGGAAAGTGGAAGGAAATTATGCCCAAAGTCCTGTGGGTATACCGTACAACTTCGGAGTCTAGTACCGGGGCTACCCCATTTTTATTGGTTTACAGTGCAGCAGCATTAATACCGATCAAAGTGGGAGAATCGAGCCTCGGGTTACAATATATGATCGAAGGAACGGACGGGGATGCTATGAGCTCAAGCCTAGAGCTATTGGATGAAAGGCGTGAGGCCGCCCTAGTCCGGTTGGCCACCCAGAAATAGCGGATAGAAAGATGTTACAATTGAAAAGCTAACCTCCAACACTTAAAGATCGAGGACTTGGTTTTAAGAAAAGTAACACTGCATACCAAAACCTAAACAAGGGGAAGCTGGGACCGAACTGGGAAGGACCATATCGACTCGTCAAAATTACCAACAAAGGCTCGTAAAAACTCGAAGTAGAAAATGGTGCACAACTACCGAACAACTAAAACATGACACACTTAAAGTGATACTATTGTTAAGGTATGATTTCATTTACTTTTTTATAATATTATGAATCGTACTAACACTTGGAGGAAACAGCCAAAGGAGAATGTGACTATTAGGTTTGAAAGCACGCGTTGCACTCTTTTGCCCTTGAACCTGTTTGGTCCCAAATGGGTTTTCCTTCAAAGTTTTTAACGAGGAAATATTAAATTGTGCTAACTTAGAAATGAAGGTTGGTCTTAAATCGGAGCCAATGGGCTCATCAACAATATCCCAGCCCTCTCAAGATCGACCTCAAATATTGGGGGCAATCACCCTCGGGTTAAGGTTCTTAGTAAGGGTAGAAGGGGAATTTGTACTTTAACAGCTTACGCTTGGTGGTTAGGACTTATTTTAAAGGCCAAACGATCAAGTGAACCATGCCCACATAGGTCATCTTAGCCATAATACAAGCTTTTACACGCTTTCGGTCATGTACTTTACACTTAGAAATGAAAAAAAGTTTACACCTTGCTATTATGCATTTTTTGCCTCTTAAAACATATATACTAAGGAGCCAAGGACTACCCCTATTTGGGGACTATCGAGCCTAAGGACTACTGCTATTCAGGGACTATCGTCGAAAAATGATCGGGCAACTCGGGCTACCAAATCCCGAAGGCACAAAACCTATAGTGCCTAAACACTATAGGCTATGACTGCCCTAAAAATGGCTCGAAGACATCTGAAGCTCGTAGTCAGAAAATAAGTCCTTCATGAATATTTGAAACCTGCTAAAAGGTTACCCTCGACAAAAGCATTGTCTAAAATCACGTAAGCATCTTGGGAAAACTTCCGTCCATACTGAGTTTTCAAAGCCTCGAGAAAATAAAGTTGCATCGAAGTTAGGCAATGTTCGGACCTCTGAAAAATGAACGACTTTTTACTACATTTGATTCTACGCTAAGTCATTAGAGATATTTGCAAGAATAGAAATTATGAAAAGATTCTAAAAACTTAAAGACTTAAAATTGCCAGAAAGAAAATTTTTATGTATTCCGGAAAGTATTTACAAAGGCCAAACAAAAACGGCCTCAAAATAAAAAAAATACACAAGAATAAACTAAAACATTTCTAAGGCAATCATGCCTGATCTTCACCGTAGCCCGACTCTTCGCCAGAACCGTTGGAGCCTTCGGATCCTTCGAAACCCTCGGATCATACGGCACCTTCAGGCTTGGAATGTTTTTTCACCTCGGTCTCAAGCTTTATCACTTCCTCAATCTCAGCTGACAGGTTGATGCCTCGGACGTGAATTTCTTTGTGGGTCCCTTAAAGAAATCCATCTCATATATTCGGCACTGGTCTTCAGGCTAGCCTCAGCTTCTTATACATCGGCCTTGTATTTGGACACCATCTCCTCAACATTGGCAGAGGATGTCTCCAACTTTTACTTCATTACCTCGTATTCTTTACCAAGGGCATTCCGCTCTACAATAGTCGAGCTCAGCTATGCTTGGTAATCATCATTCACTGAGCCCGCTTGTTAGTTTTCTCTTTTGCCACCTGAAGTTGAACCTCTACTGATGTCATCTTTTCTTGGGAGATTTCCTTTTCCGAAGCTAGCAGATCCATTTTTCTCTTCCACCCATCAGCCATGGCTTAGATCTCGTTCATCTCCTTTTTGAGTTGGTCGATATTCTGTTGGACCTACGAGATTTATTCATTAGCCACTACGACTAGTTCCTTGTTTCTAACTTCAAAGGCCTTTACTTTTTCTATCAGATCGGCACATTCTCGCCTCAAAGCCAATACTTCCTTTTGAGCCCTATCTAGCTTGGCCTGAAAGTCCTTGTCGGCCCCATCATGTTGCTCGTTGAGGAGCTTAACACGGTATTGAAGAAAGCTCTCGTAGTGAAGTACCGAGGCTCGCAAGACAACAAAAGTTGTGAAAAATATTAAAACCTAAGTAAAATATAGAAAGACGTGATGATGCCTTACCTAGTTCAGCATCGGCTGAACCTCTTTGAAAAGACAGGGCACGTCCATTTCATTCCTTTTTGCCTGGTCCTCCTCGGTCACCAGGCATCGGAGGTAGCTGGCTACTTCTACAGGAGCAGAGAGAACTTGGGCATCCTCCGGGAAAGTATGAATAACCACTCTCTTGCGAATAGGGTCCAAACTCGGAGCGGGAAACTAACTAATCAATTTTGGGCTCGAACTCGGCCTGGCAGCTTCTAAAGATATATCCTTCTTCGGGACTTCTAGGTTATCCAGCCCGAAATATTTTTCCAAATTCCGCACCATCGAAGAAATAATGAAGGGGGTTGTTCGTGCAATGAACCCCTTCATTGGAATTCTCTTTTCCTGCTAGGACCCCCTCAAGAATAGACCTGATGTAGGAGAGCATCTCCATAATGTCTATTACATCGGGCACTTCCTTCAGGGCAAAGCCAATGTCTCGTGGGGTCCCACCCTTTGTCTCTATATCTACCTTTTAAGCTTGAGGGAGGTCGACATCACGAATCTCCCACTTGGATGTCACTTTCTCCCTGAGAGGGGTCGATTCGTGGGCGACAAAACTATCATCTTTTTCTCACTTATCCCTTACCTAGAGAAATGAGTCGGAATCTTGAACTCGGGTACCCCAAAGCTGATACTCTTCTTGGGCTTATGAGCTACCCTCTTCTTTGGCTTCACCTCAGGACCCGGGGATCCCGAAGATCTTTTTTCCTCTTCTTTTTTTACCCATAGCAGGCTCGGGATGTCCCGTAATGAAGGGATTAATAGACAAGGATACGTCCTTGTCCCTTTTTAAAAGCATAAGCTCGGTGATCTTAGGCAAACCCATAAAGAAAAGAAAAAAAGGTCATTATGATGTGAGTTAGGAACATGGTAACATCTATTCGAAAGATAACCATACCATGAGAATGCACCTCCCATCGGCCCTTCGAAAGCTTGTTCCATGAGTGCTCAAGTATTAAATCTACTTGCAGATGCCTTCGATCCATTCCTGGATCCGGGGGACTACATTTGGAACCTGGAAACAATTGCACAACCACAAATATGAATGATAAGAAGGGAAATAAATAAAAACTGACACATAAGTAAAGAGGGAGTTACGAGATGCATTCCACTTTGTGGGGAATGGCATGAACTCAGGAGGAATCAAGTTTTCAATCTTCACTCGAACAAAGAACCCCTACCAACCTCAGTCTCGTTCTTAGTTAATACTCGAAAATAGGGCCTTGTTGGCCCGGCGTGTGAGCTTGGTTAGTCCCCCTCAAAAATTTAGGGACTGTATAGACGGAGCAGGTGGGCGATGGTGAACCGATGAGACTCGATGTTATTCACAAAATAATGGAAGAGAATCACGATCCTCCATAGAGACGGGTGGATTTTCCTAAGGCACATCTTGTGTCTCTTGTAATAATCCATAATAATTAGGTCTACCGTGCCTAATGTTAAGGGCTAAGTAAAACGGAAGGGTAGTAATATCATCCTCAAGACCGGGGACTACTACGTCCTTGCCTTCCCATTCACAATCCTCTCAGACCACGGAAAGGATGTCTTCGGTAACAGAGCATATATACCTCGACGCTTTCACCCCTGTCCTGTTTGGATGAGGGTTTATCGAGTTTTAACTCATCTGTGATTGAGTAACCCCCGGGTATAAAACTTCTCATGGGAGGCTCGGGTGGAGATGCCATAGAGACAGCCCCTCAGGACCGGCAACCTCGCGAATAGTTGCTGCAGAAATAGCTACCTCGGCGTTCGTGGCCGGCTGGGAAGATTAAGAGGCACCCTATTGGGGAATTGATTTGGATGTTTTATCCATTGCTATCTGATAAAATTTGAAAATTTCAAGAAAAAAGTATGAGGGTTTGGAAGAATAAGTTTGAAATCTGAACAACAAGGTATGAGGATTTGAAGAAAATCTGGGTAAGGACCTAAGAACATTATGAAGATTTAAAGATCAAAAGATGAAAATATGAAGGCTAGAAAGGCGTTAATGGCAGCTAGAAAATTTGAATGTGGAAGCTTGGTTGAAAGTGGAAAAATAACAAAGGATGGAAGATTTTAAAGGGGAGGATGCGACGCTTCGCATTCGGAGGCAACCAGTTGATGGTTCACACGTGTGCCAATCTAGAACAACACGAATGATGGGACGTTTTAACTTCTTCGTCGTTTCGGTTGTAACATACGAAGGAAGGAACTGGAGAACATCCGGCATTTCTCACTGTTTCAGTAAACCTACTCTCTAATAAACGAGGGGACTATCTGTATACGGGTAAAACAAGGGGCTAGTGAGCACACCGATTTCTAGGTGGTGTCAAACAAAGCTAGGACATAACTATATGAAATCAGGATCGAAGCTAAGAACCTGTCGTAGTAAGGCCTAAACGAAGCACTTACCACCGAGTCCATCAAGACAACGCCTCCCAAATCCGTTACGGGCTACAACACCTCGGAAGGCACAACCAAATGGTTGTACATGACTAACGAAATGTTGTGATATCCGCGCCCAACTGAATATCATGGTGCAGTTCTCGTCCCATATCGATAGTGGATTAATGATTAACGAAAAAGCAGATTTTAACCTTTCTTAGAATTGTACTTAGGGTAAAATACCCCTACTATATAAAGGAGAGGTTAATAAACACATTGTAACACGCATATCAAGGCAATATACATTTGTTTTTCTCTGCTTCTAAGGTTATTCAAAGTTCTTATTTTTGCTCATAGTCCTTCATAAGTATTTGGCTTCGAACCGAGGGGAGACCAATCACTAAGTAATTGGCGTCGAACTGAGGGTAGACCAATCACTAAGTTTAGACCCGAGCTTGGACCTAACATCACAACAAGTTTGGTCATTATTTCCATCTTTAATTCACTTATTTAACGTTATTGATCACTTGTATTAAATTTGTTCAAATATCCTTAAAATCGCATATAAATTCAATTGTTACCCATTTTTAAGGGTAAACAAGTTAAAATTGTATAATATATGTATAACTATGGTATAATCCATTTATACTAACTAGAAAAATTAAACTAAATCTTATCAGCTTTTTGTATAAATATTCCTTTAGAGCATATTTAGAAAGCCACCTAAAAATTTAATTTGGGTGTAATAAAGTGTAATTACACAGTTTGGCATATTTGTTTGGCCAAGTAATTACTTGTTCAACATGGAATTTAGTGTAATTGTGTGACGACCCGGCTAGTCGTCTCATGAGTTACCGCTCCATTTCCCCTATTTTTACTTCTTTATGCTTTATTGTCCGTGTTTTGTGGTATCGAGTTAGTCGGATCGAGTTCGGAATGATTTTGGTAAGATCTGAGACACTTAGTCTCTTTTAAAGAAGCTTAAGTCGGAAAAGTCAACTGGATGTTGACTTATGTGTTAGAGGGCTCGGATGTGAGTTCCAATGGTTCGGTTAGCTTCACGAGGTGATGTCACGCCCCAAAAATTAGAGGAGCGCGACCGGCGCTCAACCGAGTAAACCCGACTGAGCAAACCTGGCAGGTTTCATACGTACTACCCAGCCCAACTCATAATTACATAAGGGATGGACTTCATTAAAAATACTTAGTAAGTATTCTATTAACAATTTCATTTCATTTCCATTGGTAGCTTAAATCATAAAATATCGAAATATTATAAGTTTTGTAAATCATTGCCAAACATCAATATTTATCTTTTAAATTCTCATGCCCGAAACTACCCACAACCTGTCTACGGAGCCTCTAAATACAATTGAAGAATAATATGGAAATGTCGGCAACAAGGCTCCGGCTATATCTTATACAAACATCAAAACAAGATCCTAAAACAGAAGTGGCATGAGCCACATAGGGCCCCGAATGGAAAGGGGCTCGCCGAATCAGCTGACGGGAAGTGATGAGGAGCTACGGTCGGTGGACTGGAGTACCTGCTATTGATCCACCTACAATCATAATACGAATGTAGCGCCCCCGGCAAAATGGACGTCAGTGCACTTGAATTGTACTGGTATGTATGAACAAACTTTGCGCCAAGTAAACTCAAGCCATAGACAAGTAAGCAACAGTAACAGGAACAACAATCAAATCCATAAAGAAAGAACAATCAAGCCAAAAACGTTTTACAAACTCTCCTGTTTCCCCTTCCACATTTCCACATCAATAGATTTCACATTTTTGCTCATATTTTCATTTCAACAGTGATTTCGATCACTTTTCACCCTTATTACCTCGGCCACACTTATTACCTCAGAAACCCTTATCACCACAACCCGCACCTTATTACTTCGTGTTGTGGCGCGCAACCCGATCCCACCGTACATTTTCAGTTCACAAACAATCACAACAACAACAATGAACAATTCACAAAGATCACAACAACACTTCTTAAGGAGTAGCAACAATAATTTACAAGTGTTTCCATAACCATCAATACTATTTCTGTCATATTCCACAATTCACAAATGTTTCACGCTACAACAATACTTGCCCACGATAATCCATAGTTGTTAATATCACAATTATTCCAGTTACATCACTTACAATTTCCTTACGTCATTTGTTTCTCATCTAATACCACATATCATAATCACAACCAAGCAAATCACGTGAATTTCACAATTTACCCACGTGGATGTCACATACCAAACATTTGAACACCAACAAGGCGATTTTACAAGGTCAAGTTAGCCATACATACTTGAAGCTGGATTCCTTTCTAATTCCTACTTCCAATTCACCAAAATAATCTAGCAACGTCAATATAGTGCACGAATTAATACACATAACTTAGAATTTAAGTTCACAATTGCTAGTCAAACACTTTTAGGTTATCAACCCCTCTTTGAATACTTATTTACTCCTACCTAATCCCTCCTACTAGATTTTAGGTTTTAAAGAACATGCATGTGTATTTAAACTTCCATTTTCAAGAATAAGTTCATGAGAATCTCCCCCTTTTATTTAAAAGTTTAAAATCAATAAAAAAGGGTTGGGGATTTTACCTGCAAGAGTGGAGATGAAGACAAGTAGTTGAAATTTTCCGGGCTTGGGTGACTTTGGAAAATCGGTTGAAGATGATGAGACTCTCTCTCTCAAGAATCCACTCTTCCTTCTCTCTAGTTTTACCCAGAAAATGTGTAAAAATGAAGTGTTGGGTCATCTTATTGAAGAAGAGATCAGGTTGAAAAATTAGAAAATCTAGAGCCGAGTCGGGTCTGCGGTCGCACTCTGTGATCGCAGAGTGGAAATGCGGTCCGCATAATGGACCGCAGAAGTGCTCCAAAAACCTGACTTCTCTGCCTGGGTTTGCGACAGAAATGCGGACCGCATTTCTGTTCTGCGGTCGCATAATGCGCCGCAGAATTGACCTCCACAAATCCCTGAGGAACTTATGCGATGATTATGCGGTCCGCATCTTGATTATGCGATCGCATAATGGACCGCATTTTCAACATCAATTTCGACAACCCTTCTGCTTTATTCTGCGGCAGAAATGCGGTCCGCATAGCTGATCTGCGACCGCGTTGTAGACCGCAAAAATAGAAATTTTCTGGAAAATTAATTCTTTTGATTTTTAAAAGCTTAGATCACTACCAAGGGTCCAAACCGCGGCGAGCTATTCTACATATTCCTAACACATATTCGGAGTCGACACCACGAGTTACTAAGTTTTGAGACCAAAAATTATTTACAGTGCCTTACAGGTGATTTGTGACTTAGTAGTGTGATCGGAATGGGTTTGGAGGTCTGGAGTAGAATTAGGCTTGAACTGGCAAAGTTAATATTTTGGCGATTTTCGATTGTTAGGCGAGATTTTGATCCAGAGGTCAGAATAGGATTCCGAGAGTTGCAGTAGCCTCGTTATGTCATTATGTGTGTGTAAAATTTTAGTTCATTCGGATGTGTTCTGGTTGGGTTTTTTATCAAAAGCGTATTTCGGAAGATTTTAGAAACTTAGGCTTGAATCCGATGTGTTTTCGGCGATTTGATGTTATTTGAGGTGTTTTGATGATTGGAACAAGTTTGAATAAGGTTTTGGGATGCGTTGGTGCCTTTGGTTGAGGTCCCGGGGGCCTCGGGTGAGTTTCGGATGGTCAATCGGACCATTTCGTGCCTTAAAAGATAGCAGAATGTTGCAGGCTTAGTGTTGCAGAAGATTGCCCTTCGTGATCGCGTAGGGTGTCTCGCGATCGCGTAAAAGGAATTGAGGAGGGAATCTAGTTATTCTTCGCATTCACGATTGGAGGCTCGCGATCTCATAGCTTGGGAGAGCTGTTCATCGCGAACGCATGAGGGTAGTCACGTTCGCATACAATCAATTGGACTTGGGTCTTGGCAGGATGTTTGTGCATTGCGAATGCGGGGTTATGTCCGCAATCGTGTAGGGTTGTTTCGTCTGGTCATCGCGTTCGCATAGTCCTGGTCACGTTCGTGTAGTGTAATTTTGGAAGCTGAAGATTTGTTCTTCGCGATCGCGAGAGAAGTGTCGCGATGAGGGAAATACAGGCCTGGGCAGAATGTTTTTAACTTGTTTTATCCGTGATTTTAGGGCTCATTTCCAACATAGTTGGTCATTTTAAGAGCTTTTTAAATAAGATTGAAGAGGGATTCAAGGGGAATCGATTGGAGGTAAGATTTTTGAACTTAAAACTCGATTCTATTGTGAAATCTACCTAGAAAATCATGAAAACTAAACTTAAAATTTAAGAACTAGGGTTTGGGAAATTGGAATTTTGATTTGGGGATTTGGAGGACCATTTGGGGTCGGATTATATGTATGAACTTGTGGGGAGATAAGGAACCCGTTGATGTGAAAATTTCTGAGTTTCGAGAAGTGGGCCCGGGGCTCGAATTTTGCCAATTTCGATATTTTTGGTATTTTTTGATTGTTTTCGCTTGGGCTTCGTTCCCTTAGCATATTTTGACATCGTGGTTCTGATTTTGACTAGATTCAACGCGAGTGGGGGCCGATTCGAGAAGCAAAGGCGTCGCAGAGTAGTATTTTCACCGATTTGAGGTAAGTAACCATTGTAAATTTAAAACTGGGGGTACAGAACCCCAGTATTTGACTTGATTTGACAAAAGCGGTGACGTACATGCTAGGTGACGAGCGTGTGGACGTGTACGGGTAGGGATTGTGACTCGGTCCGTCCCGTAGCGACTATTAAGCTGCGTATTGTAATTGGAAATGTTATATTATTCCATATTTTGGATTCTTATACTATATTATGGGCTTTATGTTGTGTTTGGGGCCTTGTACTGACCTGTAGAAACCCTTAGGGGTATTTTGACTGTTTTCCTCACTTTACTTGCTAAATGCATATCCTTAGTCATGTTTTACCTGTTTAAATGTTTAAAACTAGTTTTACCACTCTACTCTTAATTGTGAGAACTGTTTGGACTGAGTTTCCCTAATTTCTACTGTTGTGCCCAGGAGGCTGTGAGGTTAATGACTGATAGAGGTTAAGGACCTAGTTGTGAGGATATTTATATATATGTGAATTATGTATCGGGCTACACGCTGCAGTGATACTTATATAGATCGGGTTGTACGCCGGAGCGATATATAAATTAGATCGGGCTACACGCCGCAGCGGTATGGCGCTTGGGCTGTAGGAGCCCCTCCGGAGTCTGCACACCCCCACTGAGCGTAGTCCACTATAAATATATGGATCGGGTTGCACGCCATAGCGATTACTATAATTTGTGATATTATGAGATTATAAATAAGCCGAGTGCTGAGAATGATTAATGTGTGACGAGAGTTGAGTTACGAGTGACTGAGAGGCTCCCCGAGAGGCCATATTCTATGTGATTCTTTGCTCGAGGGGCCCTGATATGAAGTTTTTCACTGTTTCACTCTTCCTTTAATATAAGCCTCTGTTGAATATACTGCTAAGTATCTGATTTCAATGTTTTAAACTGGAAATGATGATTTTATGACTGAACTGATTTTTAATTTCTATGTTTTGAACTGCTCGTCACTACTTTCAGTCCATTAGTTACTTTAGTTACTTACTGAGTTGGCGTACTCACGTTACTCCCTGCATTTTATGTGCAGATCCAGGTGCCCGAGCGGCCGAGTGAGCATCTTCAGCTGATTCAGTTTCTGCCGGGGATTTGGAGGTAGCTGCATGGCGTTCGCAGTCCTGTTTTCTCCCTTCTATCATGTTATTTTCCGCATTTCTCGAGACTATTGATGTAGTCGGTATTCAGACTTGTATTAGAGGCTCTAGACTCGTGACACCAAATCAGTGTGGGCTGTGTAGTTTTAATGTCTTGTTGACTTCCGCATATCTATATTACTGGTTTAAACACTTATTATGTCAATTGGTAATTAAACCGTGCTAGCGTATGACTTTTTAAATGAAAATGGGTTGTGGTTTGACAGTTGGTATAGCTTGCCTAGTAATGTGATAGGCGCCATCACGATCGGTATTTGGGGTCATGACAAATTGGAGGGGTGTAATTACACTCTCCAATTCTCAAGGGGGATGTGAGAGTTGGTGGTAATTACACTATGTAATTACAAGATTGCTTTTTAGTTTATTTCCCTTTTATTTTTATTTTTCTTTCTTTATAACTTTTTATTTCTATTCTTTAATTTTTATTTTATTTTTACTTTTAAATTTTTATAAAAATTTTAAAATATATTTTCTTTGTACATTAGTTATATTTTATTTCGCTACCTTTACTTCTAGTGATTCATGAAATTGGTTATATTTTATTTTTATTTTTATTTTATTTTGTTAGTCTATTTTTTGAAACTACACCTCCTAATGTTAGAAATAATGAGTCATTAACAAATATGGTATATAATACAACAATAACAATTCAGTATAATCCCACTTAGTGGGGTCAGGGGAGGGTAGTGTATACGCAGACCTTACCCCTATCCTAGGGTAGAGAGGCTGTTTCCAAAATAGACCCTCGGCATCCTTCCCTCCAAGAACTTCCCACCTTGCTCTTGGGGAGACTCGAACATGGTATATAATGAGTTATGCAATTAAAGTGGAATTTCGTTGTTGAATGTGTTTATAAACTTATTATGTTTCATAATCTGAAGTTGTGGTGGAACTTAATATTATTATGTTTGAATTTGACATATGTTAAACTATTTTTTTTATTTAAAAATTATATTATATTCATTGTTCCAGTTCACTTGTTTTAGTAATATTGGCTCATATTGCCTATTGTTCATTTGAATAATATTATAATATTATATTTATAAATATTAATTCATTTTATCAAACATGAATTCCATGATATTTTACAAAACATTTGTTTTTAATTTTTGTAAGTATAAATTAAATATTATTAATTTAGAAAATATATATATAAATTATTTTTACAATATTAGTTATAAACATATGATTACTAATTAATATTCACGAAAAATATACATCTTAAATACCAAATATAATATTATTTATACTTATAAAAATTTATAGGCATATATTTATTATATTAACTTTTATATTTTGATAATTACTTCATTTAAAATTTGATCTAACTGTGTAATTATACTTGTGCAACCAAACAGTAAACTAGTAATATAGTATAATTACACTATGACAAAAAAATATGTCGTCGTAATTACACAACTGTATAATTACTAGGCTGTGTAACTATTACCCTAATAATTATATCAATTCCAACTACCCGGTAACTTTCCAAACATGCCCTTATTTTAGGCCATGTGGACCTAGGGGCTTTCTTGGCCCATGTATTAATAATGAGTGTTTTCAGAAAAATAAAATTTGAAAGGCACTTGTCAATCGAAAAATACTTTTCAAACAAGATTTGCACCGGTTTTTCCACACAAAACTTTATTACCTTGGCAAAGTTGTTCCACAACAAAATAAAGACCCGTAGACTCTTGCTGCTTTCTAACACGAGAATTTGCTGACAAAGAAAATCAAGAGATTACGTGAGAAGCCCGTCTTCCACATTTTAGAAAATTGCACCACACTAAAGATACTAGTGATTATTTCTTTACTGATTCTCATTACACACGTTGTTTTTAAAACTTTTTCTTGTCAAGATTTTTTAATTCTCAAGCTGAAACATGTCTAGTACACAAAACGCACATGTTCATGACAACGAAGGTCTTGGAGAAAACAACAATATAGGGGTCGTTGTACCACCAATAAACCCTGAGGAAGTACCAAATATGGAGCCAGTTGATATCAGTTCATATAATGCTCTAAAAGCGGATTCGGGCACAGACCCTGTAGGAAATGAACGCAGGGAAGCCCGACCATGGGACCAAGGAACTCCAGGAGTATGTGATGGGGGATTCAGCCTCCAAGTGATATTCGAGATGCTGCAGGCTCATCAAATCGTCATCGCTCAACTTCAAAGTCAAAATAAAACTCCGACTGTAGCTGAACATGAAAACAATCGACGTGCTGAGCCAACGCCAGAAATGTTAAATGAAAACGGCTTGGTTACTGACCCCATGATTATGAAAATGCTCGAAGAACTCACTAAGAGGATCGAGTCCGGAGAAAAGAAAATTGAAGACAATGATAAGAAGGTGGAGACTTATAACTCCCGGGTAGACCAGATACTGGGGGCACCTCCAGTTTTGAAAGGATTTATGCCAAAAAATTCAACCATTCCCTCAAAGTGCGACTCTGATGCCCATTTCCAAAAATTTTTGCATGCCTGATATACCCAAGTATAATGGAATAACCAACCCCAATGAACATATTATTTCATACACTTGCGGAATCAAAGGAAATGATTTGAGTGACGATGAGATCGAATCAATCATGTTAAAAAGATTTGGAGAAACATTGTCGAAAGGAGCTATGATTTGGTATCACAACTTAGCTCCTAACTCTAACTCTATTGACTCGTTTGGTATGATAGCAAATGCCTTTGTGAAAGCATACGCCGGGGCCATAAAGGTGGCCATGAGAAAATTGGATGTCTTCAAAATAAAACAAAGGAACGACGAGATGCTAAGGGAGTTCATGTCCAGGTTTTAGATGGAAAGAATAGAATTACCACTAGTATCCGATGACTGGGCAATACAAGCTTTCATGCAGGGTTTGAATGAAAGAAGCTTGATTGCATATTGATAATTAAAACAGAAATTGATCGAGTATCCAGTTGTGACATGGTCGAATGTGCACAATCGTTACCAGTCAAAAATCAGGGTCGAGGACAACCAGTTGGGAGCCCCCTCGGGCTTAGTTCATCCTAACATATTCGCAGCCAATACCCTAAGGGACACATACCAGATTCAAGATTCAACAAAGAACAATATCAGCCATATGCCAATAGAAGAAATAGAGGCCAGAGCCACAACACTCCTCTGAGCGATTAGAGAAATGATCGAGGTCAAAGTTTCAGGGACTCATGAGCAAGAGCGGGTTCGACTAACATACCAACCCTGCAGAGGCTCCTGATTATCAGAGTACAACTTCAGCATAGATGTGTTGGGGATTGTTTGAGCTATTGGGAGAATCAAAAACACCAAGTGGCCCTGCATATACAGACCATTCTTTCTCAAAGGAACTTGAAATTGATGTGCAAGTATCATGGCACACATGATCATGGAATAGATGATTGAAGGCAGCTAAGGGAAGAAGTGGCTCGGTTGTTCAACGAGGGCCATCTTCGAGAATTCCTAAGTGGTCGGCCTAAGAATCACTTCAAGGAGAGAGATCAAGGAGAAATGAGCAAGAAGAACCACAACGTGTAATCCACATGATCATTGGAGGAGTCGATGTCCCTCAATGACCTATGTTCAAATGCACCAAGGTGTCGATCATAAGAGAAAAATGGACTCAGAGCTTTGTGCCCAAGGACATCCTATCATTATGCGACGAAGAAGCAGAAGGCGTATCTCAGCCCCACAACGATGCCTTGGTAATCTCTATCCTTTTAAATAAAATTCAAGTTAAACGTATTTTAGTGGATCTAGGTACCTCAGCGAATATAATCAGATCGAGGGTTGTGGAGCAACTCGGCCTACAAGATCAGATTGTACCTGCATCTCGGGTCTTCAATGGCTTCAACATGGCAAGCGAAATAACAAAAGAAGAGATTATCTTGCCAGTAAACGTTGTCGGGATCATACAGGACACCAAGTTCCATATCATCAAAGGTGACATGAGGTACAACGCACTCCTCGGGAGACCATGGATACACAACATGAGGGTAGTGCCTTCAACTCTTCACTAGATGATCAAGTTTCCAACAGAGGAAGGAGTGAAAACAGTCTACGGAGAGCAACATGTTGCAAAAGAGATGTTTGCAATTAAGGAAGTGGCGCCGATACCAGAACCTTTAACCTCGGTGAAATCGAAGATGAAGATGAGGATTTCCTTACTTGTCGAACCTTTATCATTCTCTAAGAATCCGATGCAACCAAATCAACTATCGAGGAGTTGGAGCAGGTTATTTTGATCGAATACATGCCCGAAAGAAGGATATGACAGGGATTCTACTGAAAATCACCATACATAGGCTAAGCACTGATACCAGGTTCAAACCGGTGAAGCAAAAAAGAATGCCTCAATTAGAGGTAAAGCATGCTTTCATAAAAGACGGGTAACCAAACTTCTTAAAATATGATCTATTCGGGAGGTAAAGTACTCCGAGCGATTAGCCAATGTAGTTGTAGTTCCTAAAAAAGTAAACAAACTTAGAATGTGCGTAGGTTATATGGACTTGAATAAAACATTCTTTCACCTTGCCAAACTTCGATAGTACGATCGATGCCACGACTGGCCACGAGACCCTAACTTTTCTCGGTGCCTACTCCGGATACAATCAGATTCAGATGAACCCAGAGGACCAGGAAAAGACGTCATTTATTACAAAATTTGGAAATTATTGTTACAATGTAATGCCCTTCGTGCTAAAGAATGTAGGAGCTACATACCAATGCCTAGTTAACAAATTGTTCGAAGAACAAATAGGAAAAACAATAGAAGTCTATATTGATGATATGTTGGTTAAGTCCCTGCACGCAGAGGACCACTTAGTTCACTTACAGGAAACATTCGCAATTTTGAGGAAATAAAACATGAAGCTTAACCCAAAGAAATATGCCTTCGGAGTTTAGCATGGGGGCCACCCCATTTTCTCTACCATATGGTTCTGAGGCCCTCATCCCCGTCGAGGTCGGAGAAACCAATGCCAGGTTTCGACATGCATCGGAGGAGTCAAATCATGAGTCTTCGAATGCTAGCCTCGAGTTATTAGCTGAAAGTAAGAAGCAACGCTTGTTCGGATGGCCGCGCAGAAGCAAAGGATCGAAAGATACTATAATAGAAGGATCAACCTTTGACACATTGAAATCAAGGACTTAGTTCATCAAAAGGTCACCCTCAATCCCTAATAAAGGAAAAAGTAGGCCCGAATTGGGAAGGTTCATACCGAGTCCTCGGAGTTGTCGATAAATGATCTTACAAATTGAAGGTGAACAACTGCCAAACAATTGGAACATATCATTACTCAAACAATACTTCTGCTAAGGTATGAATTTATCCTTTGTCCATTTGAGTTTAAAACTAACTTATTACATATTATCGATCAAAGCTATCGAAGGTACGCGATCTCGAAGACACCTTTTTTACACGAAGGCCTTAGGTTTTAAAGCATGCGTTGCACTTTTTTCCCTTAGATCGGATTTTGTCCCAAATGGGTTTTACCGGCAAGGTTTTTAATGAGGCAATGATTACGTGCTACCTAAGGAGAACTCAACAATATCCAAGGCTTCTTTTCAATCAACCTCGAATACTGGGGGGCATCACCCTCGGAGGTTATATTTTCAAGGAAAATACTTCACGCCTAAGAGGGCCTCGATAGGAAAACTTTGTAATGGGCCAAACGGTCATATGAACCGTGTCCATATAGAATAGTCGAGCCCCGAAGGCAAAACATGTATGCATGTATCAAATTATTTGACGAGGCATTCTGTTTATATCAAAAATACTTTGTGTCTCAGAAAAGTCTACTATTATACGAGCCCTACACTTATAATCCTACGGGAAACGGCTCAATAGCCAAAGCATAAAAGCAACCCCGAATACTCGGGGACCGTCATCGAGAATCAATGCATATGAGTGACAAAAAACTCGAATTCATAAGACCTCAAAGAGGCATCCTCCCAAAACAAAGGCTAAGGAAAATATACTCGGGGACGAACTTTTCGAACAAGTTCGGAAAGTTATCGGGGAACAAGTTCAAAAGACACACCTGAAGGCTACGACCATATTAAAAACTACGGTTATATAAAAAGCTACGACCGAAATAATACGGCTCGGAGACGTCCTACTTCCACCATAAATTAAAGGCCTTCAAACACTTTGAAAGAACCCATTAAATCAGGATACCCTCGGCAAAAGCAAAAGGGTTTCGATAAACTCAACCCTCGAATAGTCTAAAGGCTTCGATAACATCAGCCTTCGAAAAAACTTATAAAAGGAATTCGAATATGTTGGCACAAAAAAACTATTGATAAGGTTCCAATTCATCAAACATTCGAAAAACCCAATGGGTACAAAAAATAATTGCTAAGGCACAATAAAATTTTCACTAAGACTTTTAGACGAAAAGAGGAAAAAATTATATAGCCATCCAAGAGCTGAATTGGCCCAACTTAAAGAGCCTAAGGGCCAACTTAAAGAGCCTAAGGGCCAATTTAAAGAGCCTAAGGGGCAACTTAAAGAGCCTAAGGGACGATATATAAGAGAATAAGGGCCAACTTCGAAAGGCTTAAGGTCCAAAAATATATAGTTCAAGACTCCGTTCTCACTCGACTAGGACTCCAGAGTCACAATATCCCGAGCTTACATAGAATTGATTTAAACTTATCTTGAGGATTATTATATCTATCGATAAAGACCCATTTATTATATCCCGAGTCCAAACAAATTCTCGGGCCAATCATTCAAGTTATGCAATCGAAGTGTTCTATAAATAAATCCAGCACAAGTCAAAAATGAGATAAAGAGTTCCTCTTTTATTTCCAAAAGATAATTACAATAGATACTTACACAAGGGATACTTGCACAAAAACAAAATAAGAAAACCTAAATCTACTTCGGGGTCATATCTTCGGCAAGATCCACTCGAAAAATCATCCTCATTAGAAAGCAGCGCGGCAGCCTCTTCTTCAAAAATCTTTGCCATTTCAATATCGACTGAGAGATCGAAGCCATGAGCATGTACCTCATCAAGGGCTACCCTCCAGGACTATCTCCTAGAGTGATCAAGTGCACTTGATAACTTAATGTCGACTATAGAAGAGATCTCCTTTGACCGACCATTAGCCGCTTCAGCGTCGGCTCGATACGAGGTTATAATTGCCTCGGCATCATATCTATCCTTGGCCGGCTTAGCAGCGGACTCAGGTTTAAGCTCCTCAATTTCACGGCCTCGAGCTAGTCTCTCCTCCTTCACACTTTGAAGATGAGGTTCGAGTAAATCTAGGTGCTCTCGAAGAGTTTCTTTCTCGGAGGCAAGAATGTCCATACCTTGCCTCCACCCCAAGGTCTCGGCCTCCTTCATCTTGATCTCTTCAAAAAGCTGCTCCACCATCTCCCCTTTTTGTTGAAAAGGAAAAGAAAAATGTTAGAAGACCACTCGGTCAAGTCCATGACAAGGGAATATTACCTCTTCGGTAAGCTCGATTTGTTGTTGGTAAGCCTTTGCCAATTGGGCTCGTAGATCACTTATTTCCTCCTCTTTCTTGACATAGAGGGGTTTTAGACTGTCCATCTCTTCCAAGATCCTCTTAAGCTCAGCCTCACATCGAGCAAAATCAACTCGAGACTTGGAAAATTCCCTTTTATGGAGAACCACAGCCTTCATTAAAAGGGGAAAAAGTTAGACTCAGAACAACAAAGCGCAGGTGTAATTTTAAAAGACAGAAGACTCACGTGTTTGAAGAATCGATGAGCCTAATCAAATGTGAGATCTACGTCGAGTCCATCTTCAATCCCTACGAGGCATTCTCGAAAAATGCCATGCCCTTCGTGGCTCGCTCCCACTTCAGAAGATCTCATGATCTGAGCATCTCGGATTTGCCCCTCGGAGAACTCGAGACCAGGCTGAGAGTCATCCACATTGATTACCCCAAATGATCCACTCGGGGCATTCTCTTATATTTAAATGGGCTCGGGACCGGGTCCCTCAGCCTTGCCCTCCTAATAGCCTCCTAGGCGAGGTACATTTTTGCTGCCCGATGGCTCGGGGACTTTTCTTGAACTACCCTCAGATATTTCTTTGGATCTAGAATGAACCATATCATCCACCACCAGTTCGAAAGACTTCCAAGCACCGGTGTTTCCTCTTCTACGAGCTACCAACAGGCAGTCGTCATCTTCTTCTTCCTCCTGATACCAAAGGCATTGGGCCGTTTCCGGAGATAAGGCCACTGTGTCGGCCTTGGACTTTCGAGCCGCGCTTTTCTTGGGCTTCGAGGGATTTGCAAGCGACTCCCTTTTCTTTTATTTTCTTTAGGAGGTTTCGAGATCTCTTCTTCACCAGCCGAGCCCGGCCACATAGCAATGGCGTCTCCAAGACTTGCACAAAAACGAAGTAACTATTCCACTAAAGAAGTACAAGTGAACAACCAAGAAAACTCACCATGATTTTTGGCCTCCCATCGTCCCTTGGCTAAATCTCACCTGCAACACTCCGAATACGAGGAAGTGGAAGCTAGTTTCGCACCCAGCCTTAAAGGTCTTGGACCGCACCAAGAAACCAAGCAGTAGTTCCACCGTCGAAAAGGGGTTAGACCAAAGGAAAAGATAAAGCCGAGAAAAGAAGAGAAAGGAGGGTATAGACCTACTATGTACTTATGTTTCATGTTCCACTCCTCGGGGAACGATATGCAATCAGCAGGAATAAGGTCGGAGGTCCTGACTCGGACAAACCGGCTCATCCACCCTCGGTCTTTTTCCTCATCAATACTGTAGAATAGAGATTTCAAGGATTGGCGTTGCATTTTTATCAAGCCACCGCAATAAAGTCAAGGATTGTACAGTCTGATTAGATGGTCGAGGGTGAAAAACATCACCTCGACCTGACTCGAAAAGAACCTGATCAAATGAACGATTCCCTAGAATGAAGGGTAGATCTGGCTAAGTGTCACTTGGTATCATTGGCAAAAGTCAAGAATAACTAGACCTATGGGACCCTGAGCTGAAATTGCAGGGCCCAGCATAAATGGGTAGGTATACACGCTTAAGTATCCTGCTTTATATATAGTGATATCCTCCTCGGGGGAAGGGATCACTACTTCTTTGTTCTCCCACTTGCAGTCTTTCTTTAGTTGCACTAGCACGTCCTTGGTTATCAAATAGACATATCAAGACATGGGCTCGCATCGGTCTGGCGTCGATAAAGGTTTCTCTATCTTGAAATCGGATATTATTTCACATGGCGGGAGAATGGACTTCTCAATACGAGGGGGAACTACCGCTTTACTCTTGGTCAGTCGCGAAAAGGAAGAAGCTTTTTCTGAACTAATTTAGAGGTCTTAGCCATTATAATGCGGAAATCCAAGAAAATAGAGAATGTTGATAATAAAATAAGAGTTAATAGAAGAGATGGGAGAATTCAGGGAAGTTGAAAGAGCTAATGGGACTTTGAGAATAAAGTTTGCAAGATTGTGAAGTTGATCTATTTATAAAGGCCATTTAAGCGTACTGAGGAAGCCAGAAAGCCGAACCATCAGTCACCTCCAATTAATGACTTTGGGAACCACACGAAAAGAAACATTTCAGTCACTTCAGCCACTAACATCACGGGATTGGCATCAGTATCAAGGCATTGAAGATTAATTTGCTTCTTATAAACCTATTTCGAGTTCAAGCAAGTTCTCACTCGACTACTAAGCCCAAGGGCTACCCGAGTTTGAGAAAATTCTCATTCAGGGACTATAAAAAAGCCTAAGAGGTAACTTTATTTCGAACAAGTGCTCACTCAACTACTAAGCCCAAGGGCTACCCGAGTTTGATGCAATTCTCACTCGGGGATTATCTACGAAGCCTAAGGGCTAACTTTATTTCAAATCAGATATATTGCTCTCGCTCAACTCGAACTCAGGAGTCCCGATGTCCCAAGCTCGCATCAAATTGATTTAAGATTATCTCAAGGATTAACAAAAACCTTAAGGGGTATTATATTGATCAATTAAAGACCTAAGGGTTTATTTCGTTCTGAGTCCGGTATTCGGGCTAATCACTAAAGTTATACAATCAAAATTTTCACAAATAAAGACGGAATGGAATTCAACACGAGCCAAAAATGAGATAAAGAGATCCTTGTATAATTCCAAGAAATGATTACAAAATATATTTACAACATCCAAGAAGGATCCTTACATAGGAACAAAGAAACAAAAAAGAAAACCAAGAACCTAATCTACTTTCAAGTCCACGTCTTCCAGAGCGGCATCTTCGGGAACCTCTTTCCCGGGGACCCCATTTTGATCTTTGGAAATGTTTGTGTGCTTGAAGAAATTTAAGGCAGAAAATACTTGATAAATGTAACTATATTCCCAGCAGCGGGGATTGAGCATTCTGTTGAAATTTTGGGCCATAATCCGTTAAAAAAGAGCGGCAGAAGGAAAAGACTAGAAGGGAAGAAAAGAAGAAGTAGCTTCACCTTCTATCACAAGAAAACCCAAAAAAAAAAAGTTGCAACATGCACGTGCAATGATCCAAGAATATTCATCCTTGGGACGTTGTACCGGTGTAGGATACAAAAGTTAATAGATGATAGTGCCACATCACTCCATAGAAAGCAAAAGGAATGAAGTGCCACACTAGATTAAAGTTAAGAGAGATGAGCGGCAAGGTGAAGTTCACATATTTTCTGATGCGGAAAGGATTCTGCGCCCTTCTCTCGTTATTTCGTATTGAAGCTTTGGAAAGGGGAGCCTTGGCGTAACTAGTAAAGTTGTTGTCATGGGACCAGGAGGCCGCAGGTTCGAACCATGGAAACACATGATTAGAGAAAGAAATAAATAAGGGAAAGAATCAAAGTAAATGAAGATGAAATGAGTACAGTTCTTTGTTCAACAGAGTAGCCTCATATTTATAGAAAGGCAACGATGGTTCGGTGGCGCAAGTGGTCGATCAGTGATGGCGCACATATGATGTTTTGGGGAAGCGCACTTACATAACATTTCCGATCACTTCAAGCGCCTGCATCACGGGCATGACATCATCGTAAGAGGCTCGGAAAAACCAAGATTATCGTTTATTATCATCTTATTCTAAGAAACGCGGGGACTATCTGTATACGGTCAAGATTATATGCCTCTGATTTATGGGCTCGAGGTTTTGTCCTATGCCCGAGTCTGGGCGAGGTCGAGTTCAAAATCGGTGGACCAGACTCGAGCTCGAAAACAGAGTACAATGTCCGGATATGAGTTCGAGGAATACCGAGGCCAAGTGTGCTCGACCCCGAAATAGTACCGTTATGGATTTGTAACAGAATGAGCTTGATTCGTGCCATTTCCCCAAGATCGTGGCGCAAATCCCGGAATAAGATTGTACGGTTTCGTACTAGGAGGATAGATAGTTGTACCAAGAATATTGTTTACTGTAAATAGAAATATATCTTATTTAGGGATTCCCCTATTATATAAAGGGAGCCCTAATCATTTGTAACATCATCTGATCATTGAGCAAATGATATACTCTCTACTTTTCGCCTACCGTTCATCAACATTGTCCTGTAGCTCTACTGTTCTTGCCTTACTTTTCTTATTTTATTGCTCTTAGCCAGCTTTGAGGTCACCATCTCGAGGTCACTACTGTCAAGTAACATTGGTTTGATTCTTGTCTCTTTCGCTTCTACTTCTTATTTCTTGATTATTAATTGGTATTGAACTAAATCAAATAGCTTTAAAATCACAAATCAAATTTAATTATTACTCGTATTTTTAGGTAAACAAATTTTAATGAAATTTATACATAAATTTATGCTTCATATCAAAAGTACTGAATTTAGATAACTCCGGCGGCCAAACTCTAATCCGCCCCCGTATACCTAACGTAACAGTTACACTTGAAAGTAAAAGTAAGTGAATTTAATTGATATACATTGTATAAAGAACATTAACGTGGTCAGCATAATTTAACCTAGTGCAATAGATTCTGTATAGCAATTATTTTTTAAAGTAATCTTTAGTGTAAATTTGTTTAAATCTTCTAGTGGAAATTTGTTTTACATGGTCGACATATAAAAACTTATTTTTATTAGTCTTCTGATATCCAGCACTCACTTGTCCAACTAATAAATTCAGGTATTCAATGCATTGAATCCCTTAAAAAGAAAATATTCCTTCCAAAAAAATTCATATCCAATAGAGGCGGAGCCAGAATTTAAAGTTACTGGATTTAAGATTCTAACATTTTTATGTCACTGGGTTCTAAAGTAAGAATTTGTACATATTCACTAAATTTTTTAGGACAAATATATAATTTGAACTAAAATTATTGGATTCGGCCGAATCCATCGTCTAAACTCTAGCTCTGCCCGTGATATCCAAAGTTATTAAATATGTGAGTTGATATCTCATTCATCAAGATGGATATATTATATTAAAATTAAACCGCAATCAATTATGTCCTTCATTTTTGGTCGAGACTTGTAGACTGTTTGGTCAAAGCTTTTCGGGATAAAAGTATTTTTTTATCAAAAGTGTTTTTTATCAAAGATAAAGTATTTGGCCAAGTTTTTAGGAGAGGAAAAAAAAAGTTATCGTAGAAGCAAAAACTATTTTTGAGAAGCAAAAGAAAAAGCAGTTTCTTTCCAAACGTACTTTTTTGAAAAATATTTTTGAAAAAAATATACTTAGAATCACTTTTAAAAAATTTGGCCAAATATTAATTTCTGCTCAAAACGTGCAAGCTGCTTTCACAAAAAGTTTTTTATTTTTTTAAAAGTATTTTTTTAAAATAAGAAAAGTCTAAAAGCTTGGCCGAATTGGTTTTCTTAGGTTTAGTGCCCAAAAAAAAATTACTTATGGCCGAAAGCACTATCACTAGTAGGACCAAGCTATAATAATGCTATATATAAGGGGAAAACTATCTTCATTAATTTTTGTACGATGTCACCAACAATTTTAGGCCATTTAACAAAAATTTCAACAACGTGGGCCCTTCAAGTCTTTCAACAACAGTAGATTCTCCAATTTTAATCAACTACACATTGCCCTCCCTACTCCGCTATAAATTGACACACCAATTCACTAGCTCTTCACCTTCACTTCTCTTTTCTCTCTTCACAAATTTGTCTACCATTTTGCAAGATGAAGAAGGGTAGTAATTCTTTTGCTGCAATATTCTTGGTTGTAACGCTAGTCCTTTTTTTCGGCGAATTTCGGGCGACAGAGGCAGTAACGTGCAGTGTCATGGAGCTGAGTCCGTGTGCCGGGGCGATCTCGTCGCCACAGCCACCCTCTTCGGCATGTTGCGCTAAGTTGAAAGAGCAGAAGCCTTGTCTTTGTGGGTACCTTAAAGATCCAAACCTAAGACCTTATGTTAATTCTCCTAATGCCAAGAGAGTTGCTAAATCCTGTGGAGTACCCACTCCCAGCTGTTAGAATCTTAACAAAAAAAAAAGGTCACATCGTAAAATTATCTGTATCACCATATTATGTAAGAAATGCTAAATAAAATGGTTGTAATGCTTATGTAACAACCTCCTTTTTTTCCCCTTAGTTGAATATTGCTCTTATACCGACTAGATTGGGATGATGAGTAATTGATTGGTATACTAATAAATCTTGCTATTACTTGGTTTAGTTCCATAATTGCCTTAGATCTAGGGCGTCAAATGTCGGGTTTGGCCGATTTTGAGTGTGTCAAAATATACCGAGTCAATAAATGGGCAGATCAATGAAGTCCAAAAATTATAAATTAGTTTAGTTGAGATGGGCTACTTCAAGATGGATTAAATTTTGGGCTATAATCAAACTCGTTATTAATTAATTAATTAAGACTTTTTTGTTTTTGTTATGATTACCATATAAAAAAAATTATTCTAAAAATATTCTGTCAAAATTACTCATGAATTAACTTGGGCCAAATTTTAAATGAGTTAAAAACAGATTGGATCAAGATTAACTGGTTTAACAAATAGGCAGGTTAATAACCCACCCAACTTTGCACGGGTTAGGGGGTCATGTTTTCCTGGGCTAATTTTGATACCTCTACCTAGATCTATCATCTATGGTTTTGGCTATACTACCGTTTTTTTCCGTAAGGTGAACAAGTATAATCAGTATATTTAAGGTGCTTATAATTGAGAATTTCATGAGGTTTTAGTGAAATAAACATCAACTCATGTTTAAGAGAACAAAAGCCAGTTATATAGTTACAAATTCTAGATAATCATTTCTTTGTTCAATGAATTTGATTACGATGATTTCAAATGTGGAACAGCTAACTGTATATTAGAGCCGTCAATATAGGATTGGCCCGTTGGCCAGCATAGCCTACTCCATCAATTAGGGCTGGCTAGAATTTTGGAAACTCATTTAAAAACGAGGCTTTTAAGTCCGGCCCGAGTAAGCCTGTAGCCCGTGAAGCTTGACTAAGTCAACTGGGTTGGATCAGCCCGTGAATCTAATAAAAATATGTATTTAAAATATATAAAATATAAAAAAAGTATATGACACAAAAAATAATAAGAAGAGTATCCCAAACTTAAAGTTTATTAAACTCATCATGTTAAGAGATCAAAGTCTTAAAACAGTAATTAGTTTAAAATTTTAATTATTCTTAATATTTAACTAATTAATATTGCATACCAATTGTAAATGTAGATGAGAGCGATGATGTCAAGACAACCTTCTCACAAGCGGATTCAAATATATTTGACGAAGATGATGTGTTGGATATTTTTCAGTAATTTTTTTTTTAACTTTTAAATATATATTTTTTAGGTTAGAACTTAAAGAAAAAATATAAAATTATATTTTAAAAAATAATTGGTAGGCTGGGGTAGATCGATTATTATAATGCACATTAAAATGGTGGGCTAGTCCAGCCCAGCCGTCATTTGCTAAAGCTCACGTAAACTGGGCTAACCCGGCCCCACCCATATTGAGAGCTCTATTGATTACTAAATACATTGCTCTAAATACCAGACATATTTGGATAATTTGAGTTATAATAAAAGAAAATAGAAAATTACAATGGGCATTGTAGGTAATTTACAAGTCTAAAAGAAGAAAATGAGTGGACGAGTAGACATGAGGTTTTGACGAGTGTCAAGGAAAATGGCAGCATTAATACTTCAAGGAAGGTATAGGATATTATCTTTTATTTTTAAAGCTGTGGATATACTTATATATCTTCAAAGTCGCGAGTGGCGGAAAAGAGAAATTAAACTAGTTTGTCCTTTGAGTTGAATGTAGAATAGCTCGGACCGACAGTAAATTGAGTTTGTATTCTAAATTAAATTTTTATCTGATATAAATATAAATGGTGAGAATGAATTCGAAATAATAAAGTTATAATTTACATAGAATATTTAAATAATCTTTCCAAAAATATTATCCTAACAGCAAACTGTAGCGTGGATTTCTTTTCCTCCTCCATGATTCAGAATCACATCATAATTTCTCCCGAGTCAACAAGAAGAAAAATTAACAAAGTATCAACTGACATGTCATTTCTTTGAAATTTGTAAAGCAAAAGTGTAACTTGACTCATTTAAAAGTTAATGACTAGAAAGATTATCTCCTCATATTTCGCGAGACTTGAATTGTTACTTGGACACGGTTCAAAACGATTATTTCTTTCTGTTAGTATTATTTTCTTTTTTAGTTTGTTCCAAAAATAATAATATATTTTTGTACTTTGAAATAATCTAATTTTACACTTCTAAGTTTACTATTAATAATATGATTATTCTATAGGCATATAAATATTATGACACGTTTAAAATCACAAGTTCCAAAAAAAATGATTCGATACTGACGAAAATTCGACACTAAATAAAGAAGGAATTTTTACCTCATGTAGCAATGGTTGATACCTTATTTATTTTTTTTACTTAAATACCCTTTTAAAAAATTATATTTCATAGCTATCTTTTGATTTTTATAGCCAAATATCTATTTATGGTCTCCTCCTACCCTTAAGCCATAAAATACGTTTTATATTATTCTTCTCTCTCATTCTTTCAGATTTTTCTCCAATCTCTCTCTCTCTCAACGCCAGTTTTTCTCCATGAATATAATCTCAATTTCCTCTCTGTAACAATCCAATTTCACAAATTCTTCCTTTTTATTCCAAGATTTCTCAAACCTAGTTGTTTATCACTTCAAATATAGTGACCCATCAAAGCATGTATTCTCTTCTGTGGCAAAAATGAACTGGGGTGTGCATTGAGAAGCAGGCTACCATGGAACTCGCATACAACGTCTGATTTTCCCCGTCTCTCAACAGAAGACTATGATTCTCTTAGATTTTATTTTTCTTTTTCTTTTATCCCCTATCCTATATTCTCCAAAATAGTATGCATATTTACACTCCGAATGTTTTACACTTTCTCATAGTTCAGTTTTCTGCAAGTTTTAGCCAATGTTAATACATTCTTTATACTCAGTTTTAATCAATAGAGATAAAGAAAAAATTCTTTAAAAAAAAAAAGAAGGAACTTGCTCCGACGACTGAGTTGGAGATGGCGGAGAGAGAAAAGAAGTAACGCCGCGGAGGTGGTGGGAGAAAGTTTGGGAAATTGCTAAAAAAAATCTTCTTTTACTCTAGAGATTCGAAATCTGCTATCAACAAGACGGCATTAGGGTTATTTTTTAAAAAAGATGACGGAGTTTGGGGCTAAGCAACTTGAATTTTCTGTTAATATATTTCAATGTATTTCGCTGTATTTCCATCTATTTCATTGTATTCATTATCTTTTTTTTCATTGTATTTTAATGTATCTCGCTGTATTTCATTGTATTCACTGTCTCGTTGTATTCCATGAATATATTCATATATCTTTTTAATTAGTATAATTTATGTATTCAGATGTATTATATAATTTCTCTGAAGATTGCTATATTTTTGGGGTGTTTTTTGGTTGAGAATCTTTTTTATAACTGGAAATACAAAATTTATGTGTTATAATTGAGTTTGTTGAGTTATATTAGGAGTCTATTATGTTAATTGATTCACTTTTCGTGTAAAAACAGTGTAATCCTCTGTTTCATGCCCTGAATAAAGTTGAATACAATAATCCGTCCAGCTGTAATCCCAAGTTTCACGCTATAAATACTGTCGAATATAAAAATCTGTCTAGCTGTAATCCCCTGTTTCACGCCTAGAAATGCTATTGTATTCATGAATACAGTAGCTTAAATACATCGAATACACTCTAAAAAATATAAAAATATAGCTATGGAAAGTAATATAGTAAATGATAGCTACAACTAGCTAATAACCACTAAAACATAATAGTTTCTTAAAGTTTCTCAATAAAGAAATGATAGTCCTTCTCATAGGACTAAAACTGGCTTTGACTAAGAATATGTACGTATTGATATTGAAAATAAATTATCAGGTATTAATTGATTCAATAACATATGCGATGTCACATTTAAACGGGGAATAAATAACTTAGTAATTAGTATAATACATCAAATTTTCCCATTCTAAACAAATAGAATGGGCTTTTGGCCCACTGGTTATAGGAAGTTTGGCAAAAAAACACATCCAGCAAAAGGAAGGAAATTTTTACATACTTATATCATATACCAAACCTTATTACCTTCATTGTTTAAGGATTGTGTTAATTACATTTAAGCATATCAAATTATCATTTATATACCATAATTCAAATTAAGGATATAATTATTCCTTCATTTATTATAGGCGTGATTTTAGGACCGTATTAATGCTCCATTTATATTAGGCGTTAATTTAGGAGCGTATCTTCCCACTTTCTCTTTCCTTGCAAAGATTAAAGAAGAGAACGCCGAGTAGTATTACTTTTATCAGTTCTTGAATATCTTTTGCAGACACCTTCTTCTGCAATCCCAAAACAATAAAAAAAATATTAGTTATGTACATACATCCAATTCCCCAAATTCATATGAAATTTTCTAAAGGTGCCGAGCAGAAGAAAAAATCCAATAGCCGAAATTTGAAAATATTAAATTAAATAAATATTTCAATCGTAGAAATATGTTATCCACAATTAATCTGCAAATTATCTACAAAATTTTATAAAAATTATAAATTAACTACATTTAACCTACATTATAACTACAATCTGGAAACAATTTACACATGGGAGTTCTTCAAGTTGGAATTGATCACAACTACATTTCTTATTTTCTGGACACATAATGTATCGCTTCACACCATCCAACATAGTATCTATATGATCTGTTGAAGCCTTCACCTACATTTTCAGAACAAACACAAAGAAAAAAAATTTACAATATTAAAAATATAGTATCTACAATATATCTACATTTTATCTATAATGTATCTACAAATTAACTACAAAGTACAAGTAAACTATAATTTGCCTACAATTTGCCTACAATCTGGAAACACTGCATACCAAATAAAGAAATTGTAGTCAAATTGTAGATATATGTAGTAAATTTGTAGATAATATCATAAAACTAAAATTCTAAGCATTTTCGAACTACACAAACCTGCATTCTCATCTACCACAATGGCATCAACTTCAAAATCTCTAAATCTGCCATAGTTATCCCAATTACCATTCGATTTCAGCATTATTGGGATTTTTGACATGATTTCGTGTAGTTGAAAAAAAAAGACGAAGAACAGATACAGTTTCGACAATTTGAGTACTGATGTCGACGGAGAACAATTTTATATTCTACAATTTGTATTGCGTTGTAGAATTAGTAAAAGCAATTTGATTACTGGAGCTTCAGTAGCTTGCGGTTTTTTAGAATTGTAGTTGAGTGAGAGAAGAGATATCTCTTTCCGTTGAGGAAGGAGAGAATTACACATCAATGAGATCTCCTTCCGTTTCAAAATTCGAATTTAATGTTGACAGAATCACACGCAGATCTGGTGCCTTCATTTTAGCGCGTCTTTTATGGAAAAATCTACCTATTTTTGGATCGGTATATATTTTGTAGTAAAAGTGTGGACTACACGGGTAAATAATAAATTATGAACATTTTTGGTAATAAGTTTTGATATATGGTATAGATAGATAAAAATCCCAAACAAGAACTGGACCACTAGAAGAAGTATTTTGAAAAAAATTTAAAAATAGTCATATTACAACTGACAGTTGATAAATAGCCATAATTTTAAAGTAATTGAAATATAGGCATTTTTCAAGTAAAGATAAAATTTGAACAAAAACACTCTTAAAAATCCGAAAATATTCCAGCATAATATGCTGGAGTTCGAACTTTTTACATATTAGCTTCCGACATAATATGCTAAAATTTTAAAATGTGCTGGAGTTCCATTATAATATGTTGGAAGTTTATATGCAGGAGCCAACAGCGAATCCACATTTAGTGATGTGGGTGCTTAACCACCCGTTATCTTTAAGATAGAGTCTGTGTATTTTATAAGAAATTAATAGTAAACTCAAATATAAGAGCGATGAGCACCCACGAACTAAAAGCTAAGCTGGATGCTTTGGTTTAGAGATTACATTGTAGGCCTTTATATTGTTTGCTTTGGGGATCGAAACTAGTGTGAAGGTAAATGCATTTTTGTATGCTATGCGATGGGGAAGACCTTTCCTTATTTGATTGTTTCCATTCTTTTCTATTTTTTGGTTGCCCTTATTTGAGGTATTTTTTCATATTTCTTGTTACCTTTTTCCTTCTTTATTTTCCCCTTCAAATTCGTTTTTCTTTCTTTCTTTTATCTGCTACTATTACTTAAAAGTATTTCTGTTGATACCCAATTTTTTTTATACCTTTTCATATATTCAAAATAGCATACATAGGCATATGTAAGCATAGCTAAACTTTTAGCATTTTTCCTACTCTTTCAAAAGTTTTAAAATCAATTTATTGTCTATTTTTAACAGCATAAAATCAATAGTTACTCCCAAAATTATTATTTTTTTATGAGTAATTTATTCTCTTCTCATATTTACATCAAAATACAATTAAGGTAATTTTTGTATATTTATTCTTAAAGCTAAATTGCATGTAATTGCAATTATAGCCTTTTTATGATTAATAGCATTTTATAATTATAAAATTATTTCCAATATTTTTAAATTAACATTTATATAGTATTTGTTTGCTCAGTATTTTTAATTTTCTTTTAAAATCATTATTATTATTTTTTATAAAATAAAAAATGTAAAAATTTGGCTATTAACACTTAGCCTATTGCTATTTCAATAACAACCCTTTCCCCTTTCAATTTTAGCTCCCAATTCGACCCAATTCCGCCCCAGATTAAACGACCCAATTCCTAAAAATACCCAATCCACGATCCAATTGCTAAACCCGCCCGGTTTTCTTTAAATATGAGCTGTTAATTATTTTGATCAACGGCCAATATCCTTCCTTTCCTTTTTTAATCACCCAACCCCTCTAACCCTAGGTCATTTGCACAAAGGCACCGCCCTTGAAACCCCTCGTCTCTGAAACGCTCTCTAACGTCTCCTAAACCCTAATCACCTCCCCCATTATCTCACCTCATTCCCACCGGAATCCATGGCGTCTCCAGCCATGGATGGCCTGTGCTCACCCTCTATCACCCCTGAGCCTAAGCTACTCAAGGTTTGGAGGCTTGACCTCGATGGTCTCTTTTCAGATCCATCTCAGATCAGTAGATCTTTGGTTTTCCGGCCACGTTCCGGCATGTTCAAATACTGGAAGATTGATTCCTGACCGTTTTGACTCAGTATCTGATCTTGTTCTTCCAAGCCTTTCTCACTTCTAGGGTTTCTCTGAAACCATAAGCCATTCGAGGTTCTTTCATCGTTATTTGTTTAGATCTGTGCTATGTCTATGTTCTTCTTAACGTTTTGAGTGTTTTTCCCAAATTTTCTTTTAAAAATTTTTTTGATTTCAAATTAGGATTTCTGAAAGTCTTTTGATTCTTGTTGTTCTTTTCTTTTAGATGTTTTTCTATATTATGCTTGTATGTTTTCCTTCTCTATTACGCATGTATTGTCCTTCTTTTCTTTTATATGTGTGCTCACATGATTAATCAGTGTTAAATTTTCCTCACTCTTCTACCATGTGTGTTTACTACTGAGTTTCTTGACTTTTGCTTTTTTGAACTCTGTTTGTGTTCTTGTTAAGCATGTTTCATCTATTCCGGACTTGTCTAAGTTCCGAGTTTCCAAAACGTGTCCTTTTATGCTCAAATCGATTTTCTTTCTCTGATTGTTTCAAACCTGTTATCATGGTCTGTTTGTTTCTCATGAGACTCCTTGAGTCTGTTCACTTGCCTTCTCGTTTCTGTATTTGATTCGATTTGAAACCCTAGAATTTGGGGGTTTCTTTGAAAAACTGGATTAGGGTTTCACTTTGCGACCCTGGACCTTCAGATGCACTATGATTCTATAACTGAACTCGTGTTCTTTAGTTTTATGATCCTAAACCTTGCAATGTTAGACTTTCTGTTTGATTTGTTTGCTTTATATATGAGAAACTCCTCTTTCAAAAAGGTTTTTGACAACTACTTGATTGATTTTGGACTCCTTTGATGGGGTCTCGGCTGATTGCTACTGATTTTCTCTATTTGAGCCCTCCTCTACCTATTCCTGACTGGGTTTATTCGAATTAAAGTTGTTTACTTTGATTTTGTTAGTTGTCTGATTGATTCCCTTTCCTTTCTCTTTACAAATCGAGTACTGTTGAATGCTTTCCTTAAATAAACCTTATGTATTTTCCCTTTCTTATGCTACTATGAAAGATTTTACTCAAAGTTCCTTTCCTTATTTGCATTCTCCCGTTTGAAATTGAATCCTCTAACTTAAGGGAGAATATTTGAGACTGATTTTTAAAGGTCTTCTTACCTTTCTTGCTTGTTCTTCTACACTATAAAAAGGGCTACCCTTCTGCACCTTAGAGAAAAGAGAAGAAAAAAAAAGAGAAAAGAGGAAAACAGTCAATTTTTGACACAATCAATTTTGAATACTTTCACACTATTTCCAACTGAATACTTTTTCTCACACAAACACTCGATTTCTTGCTCTGAACTCATTCACACATAAAGTTTTGTCTCTCTGATTGTGGCTTGTTTGCAAGAATCCTGCTTTCTTTGCTTAGCTTTTCTGAAAACTAGTATGTTCTTTGTTTAATTTCTGCCTCTTCCCCTGTGTGTTTATTCTAGAGTTCACCCTTTGTTTGGCTTATTGTCTAAATGATATAACTTTCTGTCATCTTTCCTCTTTATTTGTTTCTGTTCTTATATGAATCACTACCCTTGATCCCCCTTGTGTGGCTGAGTTAAGGTTCAAAAACATGATAATACTTGAAATTATTGATCATCGACATGAACTGGGGTCTCTGAGTCCTAAGCACTTTCAATCCCCATCCCCATTTCCCTTTCTATGTATGCTAAGTTTGAGACTTTGGTCTGGCAGTGTCCTGATCACTGTCCAGGTCATGGCCTGACCTTCAATAGGTCCTACTCTTAACTGTTTGGCTGACAGGTTGGGCAGAGGTGTGCCGGCCTACCATATGGCTGGGCATGACCCCCATCCTGCCCTGGCATTCCCTAATCCCTCTATTGCACTCACACTTGTTCCTAGATTCTAAGTTCTACCCCTTTCTAATGAGCCTTGCTTTGGGACCTTGAGTTTCCTATGAACTTGGACATTGGAGGGCTGGTTCTTCCACACTGCACTCTAATTCAATGTTTTGTATGATACCTGGGTGTGAGCAGTGCTTAGAGTTCTTGAAACTCCTTGTAACTTTGACACACCCTGGGTAAGAAAAAGGCTTTGGAACAAGATCCTGACAGTTGGCTCATACCATATTGTTAGACTTTGAGTTCGAATTAGGCTCCTTGGATGCAGCTTAGGAGTTCTGATTGTAATATTGTTTCCTGATTTCTTTTCAAATCATTTTGGTCTGTAATAAAACTTTGTAATAACCTCTGGGGTGATTAGTGAAATGGGATGGGTAACCATGTATGCAAAAAGGGGTAGATATCATGCTTATAGGATTTCTAATTTCAATGTTTTTGCATGTAGATAGCATGCCTATAGGATTTCTAATTTCAATGTTTTCGCATGTATACCATGCCTATAGGATTTCTAATTTCAACATGTAGACATCATGTCTATAGGAATTTTCGCATATAGATAACCTGCCTATAGGGATTTCTGATTTCAGCATCCTCATATGTAGTTAACATGTTTATAGGATTTCTGCATTCTCACATATAGATACCATGTCTATAGGATGCACAAAAAAGAAAAAACATGTCTGCAAGTCCTTTCTAATTTTGACATGTCCACTTCTAGCTAGCCAAACATGTTTATAGGTCGTAATAATAAAAAATGAAGCAATCATTGTCACACCTCCTTTTTACTGAAGCTTTTACAGCTTTTACTACACCCTGGGAAGGGATATAGTAAAGAAAGGAGTTTTTCCAATTTAAGGACAATCGAAACGGGATTCGTTTTTATTTAAGATTCAGAGTCGCCACTTGGGAGATTTATGGTATCCCAAGTCACCGGTTTGAATCCCGAATCGAG